>PVJH01019957.1:13282-35188 GCA_004026705.1 Nesogale talazaci | reverse complement strand
ACCCCTGTGAAAGGGTCGTTCGATTCCCAAAGGGGTCATGACCCATAGTTGAGAACCGCTCATCTAGCCATTGATCCTCCCCGATCCCCGCTAGCTTCTGGGGCACTTCTTTGTGGACAAAGGAAGCCTGTGGAATCCCCTGGCTTGGAGACCCTGAGCTGGTCTGTCCCTCTGGCTGGCTAACACAGACCTGATGCTCACGGCTGAGTGACTGGAGGCCTCTCATACAGCAGCCCACGTGCGTCAAGGGGCTTGTAAGGCACACGTGAAGACCCCCTGGTGCTCCATGGTGAAGGGCTGAGCTGCTCCACTGGCACACTCTGTGAGAGGGAGATGTGCCAGTCTGCCCCTACCAAGATGATGCCGTGGGCACCCTATGGGACAGTTCCCCTCTGCCCTCTAGGATCCGCATGGGCTGGAATGACTCGCCAGCAGCGGGGCTTGGTGGTGGAAGGTGTTTATGAGCTTAGCAGCCTGGGGCTGCAGGCTTCTGCCCTGGGCTTCCAGATTCTGGGGGATTCTGATTGGAGTCTGCTTTCCAAACAATTTCCCTTCCAGGTATAGCCTCAACAGCCGCGCTGATCTCTGTTTCCCCTCTCCTCTCTGCAGGCCCCTGCCAGAAGTTCCCCAGCTCTCCTGTTCATCTAACAATCTAACCCTCTCTCTCATGCTGCAATCACAGATTTCTGCTGGTCTTCAGCTGCCTGGTGCTGTCCGTGCTGTCCACTATCCAGGAGCACCAGGAACTTGCCAACGAGTGTCTCCTCATCCTGGTGAGTGCCAGGGGCTCAGGGCAGAGGCCGCTCTGGGCCGAGGAAGGTGAGGGAGGTTTCTGAGACCACGGCTTAGACTGCCTAGACTGGACTTTGTGATGTGGGCTGCTGGTTGCTGTCCCACTCTGGGCTTCATCCCAGCCTTCGAGAAGGGTGGTGGGATCTCCTGCTGCTAGGTAAGGGCTTATGATGGGCCAGAGGCAGCCCTGTGCTTCCCCGGGACCCAAGTGCTAACTCCACTCCTGGTGGGGCAGTCAGGCCTGGAGTCTGGGATGGCTTGGAAGTGGGGAGGGAGGATGAGGGGCAGATCAATGCAGATGACTCATGGGAACTCTGGAGGGAGGGTTGTCTTGGGCCATCAGTATCCTTGGAAGCCCCGGAAAGGGCCACCTACCCTCCGGAGGCCTCCCCAGCATCACGCTGGTGGTCTGAGAGGGTCCTGGGTCTCCTGGTTGGGTTGGTGCTGTGTCCTGGGGACCAGAACTCTGGCTTCTGGTCTCACAGGAGTTTGTGATGATCGTGGTGTTTGGCCTTGAGTACATCATCCGCGTCTGGTCCGCTGGATGCTGCTGCCGTTACCGAGGATGGCAGGGCCGCTTCCGCTTTGCCAGAAAACCCTTCTGTGTCATCGGTAATCAGGGCCGCCCACCCGCGCCTGACCCCTGACGCCAAGCCCTAGGGTCGACATGGACCTCCTTCCTGAGCCTCCCTCTCCCCCACTCCCTCATCAGATCCCCTCCACCCACCACCGGAGTGCTGACTCGGTTCAACAGATCCTCTCACTACCCCCCTAAGGCTCCAGGAAGTCCCGCGGGACCCGGGTCGGACGCAGGGTGGGCTGGCCCCCTGGCGTTAGCCATGACCTGGCCGCCCTCGCCTTTGCAGACTTAATCGTGTTCGTGGCCTCGGTGGCTGTCATTGCCGCGGGTACCCAGGGCAACATCTTTGCCACGTCGGCGTTGCGCAGCATGCGCTTCCTGCAGATCCTGCGCATGGTGCGCATGGACCGCCGCGGGGGCACCTGGAAGCTGCTGGGCTCTGTGGTCTACGCGCACAGCAAGGTGGGGCCGGCGCAGTCAGCATCGGAGAGACGGGGCTGGGGGTCTTGGGGAGGAGGCCTCTAGCTGTGGGACCTCGCGGGAAGCCGGGCCTTGGACGGACCTGAAAGGGGTACGGAGGGAGGTGGGGCCTGGAGAGATGGGGCGGCCCTGGGGGAGCGGGTGGGGGTGGGGCTTGAGAGTCTCACTCCCACCCTGCAGAACCTGGGACGGGGGCGGGACCAGATCTGAAAGTGGGGTTTGGGAGGCAGGCTAGGTACGGCCTTGGCTTGCGGTGCTGAGGGTGGAATCCAGTACAGTCCTGGGATTTTGCAGGGACCTTGTCCTTTTTTGGATGACCCCTGTTGTCATATGTGCTGGCCTGCAAACTGACAAGGCAGCCGGGTTCGATCCCGCTAGCCAGCCGGGAATGCCGTGGCAGACCGCTTCCTGAAGAACTTGGCCTTAGGAAACCACCGACCAGTTCTGTCTGCCCCATTTGGTTGCCATGAGCACTTCACGGCAGTGGATTTGGGGATGGACCTTTGGGGAGGCCAGAGCAGGACCAGGGCCTTCCCCGTGGTGGTGGTGGTGTGGGGAGTCTCTGGGCGGCCAACTGCAAGATGGGCAGTTTTGAAACCACCAGCCACTCCGCAGGAGAACAGCGAGGGTTTCTTCTCCTGCGAGAAATTCCCGTAAAGACACGGCAGCCTGCTTCTGTAAGAACTGACAGCCTTGGGGAACCTTCTGGGGGGAGTTCTGCCCTGTCCTATAGGCTTGCTACCTGTGGGCACCGACGACACACCCAGCGGCTCCTGTGGCACCTGTCACTCTGGTGGCTTGAGACTCTTTCTTGCCTCCTGGAGGCAGGCACAGCGGCCCTGCCCTCACCAGCCGCTTCGCTCAGCCCCGCTGTGGTCTCACCCCTTTGTCACCCGCAGGAGCTGATCACCGCCTGGTACATCGGGTTCCTGGTGCTCATCTTTGCCTCCTTCCTGGTCTATCTGGCTGAGAAGGATGCCAACTCCGACTTCTCTTCTTATGCGGACTCGCTCTGGTGGGGCACGGTGTGTGAGCGCCTGGGCCCGGCTGCCCTGCTTCTGGGAATCCGCTCCCCGGGAACTTCCTGAAGACTGTGACCCACCCCCTCACCCCCAACTCCGGTTGAGCAGGAATGCCCCTGTCCCCTTCATAGGGTCCTTTGTGACTGGTCCTTTGGATGACCCGGTGCTAGCCACTCTCCCACCCCTCCAACAGCTCTGCTCCTGCTCCCACCTAACATGCACGCCAAGTTCATGAGACCCGTACCCCTTCTTGTAACCAGCCCCAAGAATCTGCCTCTGTGACAAGAATTTGTGACCAACCCTTGTGAAGGGTGACCCCCACCCTTCGCTCATATCCTAACAGGCTCTTGTGGGTGGGCGCCAGGAGCAGCCTTGTGAGTAACCCATTTGTGTCCCCAGATTACCCTGACGACCATTGGCTACGGTGACAAGACGCCGCACACATGGCTGGGCAGGGTCCTGGCTGCCGGCTTTGCCTTACTGGGCATCTCCTTCTTCGCCCTGCCTGCCGTGAGTTCCCCACCTTTGCCCTGCCCCCCCCCCCCACCTCTGGGAAGGGGGCTTGGAGTAAGGCTTGCCCAGTTCCTGGCTGATAAAGGCAGGGCCATGTCCCACTCCTCACTGGGCGAGGAAAGGGCCGCCCAGGAAAGGCTCTTCATTCCCAACCATGCCCTAACCCCTCTAGGGTATCCTCGGCTCTGGGTTTGCCCTGAAGGTCCAGGAACAGCACCGGCAGAAACACTTTGAGAAGCGCAGGATGCCAGCAGCCAACCTCATCCAGGTATGACACCCAGGGGGCCCTGTGGAGTCCCTTCTGTGTGCCTGGCCCAGCGCACTGGCCTGGGCTTCTCGTCTTCCCACCTGTGCCTCTGAGAGGAGCTGTCGTTTTCTAGGGTCACCCATCAAACTGTGGGAAGAGCTGGGATACTGACAGGCATCTCCCAAGGCCCATTTTGGGGTCTGCTAGAACTGTCTCATTGCTCACTTCCAGCTCCAACTCCATAGGGCCTGAAGTGGTGTGGGTCCAGGTCCAGGTAGAGGGAACGACATGTGCAAAGGCCCGGGGGTCCAGGGCATAGTTGATGAACGTTAAGGAAGCCATAATGTTCCAGGGGTATATAGCAGAAGGGGCTCAAACATAGTAACAACCGGGAGTAGGCGCAGGACGGGGGAGCTCTTTCTGTCTTTGTGCCTGAGACCATGGAATCGGACAGACTCGCAGCACCCAAGACCAGCCCTGCACCTGTGAGACTGACTTTGCCTAGGAGACCAAGAGGGAGCAGTCTGTAGCTGAGGGGCCCAAAGGGGCATGGACTGTTTTTTTTCCTGACTCTGGGACCCTTCTACTCCCATAAAGAGTTAGTCTCAGCAATCCACAGGGGCAGGTCTATCCTGTCCCATAGAGTCGCTATGGGTTGGTATGGACCCAATAGAATCATCTTTAGTTTTCTGGTGACTCAGCTGTTGCCTAGTCAGGTGTATGAAAGAGAAATCCCTGCAGGAAGCAGCTCAGGGAACACTGTCACAGCCAACCTCTGTCTCGGCCTCCGGTTCCCTGGGCCAGGCGGGCTCAACCCCTCTATCTCCCTTCCCCAGACTGGAAACTACCCCCATGCCCCACTCCCCCTTGGTCCTGCTATCTCCAGACACCAACCCAGCTTCCCTTCTTGGCATCTCCTGGGGCACAATGGCACTCTCCCCTGGGAGCTGGCCTTCCAAGGGGCATTGTAGGGGCAGGCGGCGGGCACCATCCATGCCGAGAGACAGCTGGCATTGTGGTGCCCATAATTAATGAGACAGCTTTGGCAGCTGCTCCCCAGCCCACGCCAGGGCCTAAGCTAGCAGGAGGTAAAAATATTCCTGTCCTGGGAGGGCCCCTGGTCAGAGAGGCGTGCAGTGGGCAGCCCCGTAAGGGCAAGAGACACCCAGAGAAGTGGAGCACCCAAGGTCCAATTCGACTGTGTTCTGGTGGTTTTCTCAGCTTCCTAGCCTTGATGCACCCGTGCCTCCCACCGATCTTACCATCGTGGGAGGGAGAGGGATGGGTCTTCCTGCTGTCTAGCCCTCCCCCCTCCTGCTGCACGGCCATGGGTGGGGAGGGGTTGCTGGGTGATGCTCATCTCTCCCCTTGGCCCCAGTGCTTCCTGGAACAGTGTGGGACAAAGGGGAAAGAGGTAGGTAGGGGGGAGAGTTGATTCGTAACAACACTGTCTTCAGCTAACATTCATTTGCCAAACATTTGCTAAGACCCACCATGTGCCCTACACCATACCTGGTGCTCAGAACACAGCAGTGACCAAGACAGTGTGTCCAGTCTAGAGCAGTGGTTCTCACCCTTCCTGCTGCTGCGATCCTTTAATACAGTTCCTCATGTGGTGGTGACTCCCCCCAACCATAAAATTATTTTTCTTGCTACGCCATCACTGTCATTTTGCTACTGTTATGAATTGGGCTACCCTTGTGAAAGGGTCGTTTGTCCCTCCAAAGGGGTCGCGACCCACAGGTTGAGAACCGCTGGTCTACAAGGAGAGAAGGACGTGAATCAGACACACTAATGAAAGGTTGTTCTAAAGGTACAGCTGGGAACCAGGCATTCGTGCCATGGCAATCCCTGAGCACCGCCCCAAGTCAAGTCCACTGACTACCAGTTGATCCTACCTGAGCCTCTACAGACTCCTGACAGTGTACGCCATTATAGAGAGCAGACAGCCTCATCTTTCTTTCTTTCTTTTTTTTTTTTGGCGTGGGCATCACTGCCCTCTGGTGGTCGTGGGAGCTACCCAGCGCTGCTCGGAGAGCCGCCGTTGGATTTGAACCACCAAACCCGCGAGCTGTAGTCCGGCACTCAACCACTTACGCCACCGGGGCTCAGCCTCCTCATCTTTCTTTCGAGAAGTGCCTGGTAGTTTGCACAGCAGACCTTGTTATTAGCAGCCCAGTGCCTAACGCACAGTGCCACCCTGAACTCACCATTGATCAATTGTTCGCTGGCCTCTTTAATTCTCAGGAGCCCTGGGGGCACAGTGGTTAAGTGCCTGGCTGCTAGCCCAAAGGTTGGTGGTTCAAACCCCCAACAACTCTGTGGGGGAGAGGTGTGGCAGTCTACATCTTGGAAAGCCTGGGGCGCACCTCTACCCTCTCCTGTTGCGTCTCTGCCAGCCCGAATGACCCACAAGTGAGGGGTTGGGTTTGGGAACTTCTGGTCGACAGTGAAATGCCAGCTCTTCCCCCATGCTCCGGGGCCTCCGGCTCTCTGCTGACCTTCAGGAAGCCACTGCCTCTAGGCTGGCCCTGCTGGTGGCTAAGGAACTGCAAATGGTCTCGACTCTGAGCGGCCCCTTGGGGTCTCTCACGGGTAGCAGGTTGAGAGGCCTTGCTGATGCCGTCTTCCCCGCTCCCTCTCTCCCTTCCACCCCTCGCAGGCTGCATGGCGCCTGTACTCCACAGACACCAGCCGGGCCTACCTGACGGCCACCTGGTACTACTATGACAGTATCCTCCCGTCCTTCAGGTAGGGCCCGCGGTGGCTCCAAGTGGGAGGGCCTGGAGGTCATGGCTCTGGGGGGAGGGAAGAGTGACTATTCTCACGGGAGCCTTTGGCTCTGGCTCTGGCCATCCCAAATCATGCGAAGTTGGAATGTCCTCTGTCGGGCACCCAGGGAGAAGGGAGACACAAGACGGGAGTGGAGGGGGGTGAGACCCAAGCCCAGATGTCCACCTCCTAGGTGATGCCACCCAGGACAGTAGCACAGCCAGCCTTGGGTGGGAACCCAGTGACCTGCCCCCACCTGGCATATAGTGCTGGACAGAGAAGATGTGGTCTGGGCAAGAGAACAGGTGCCCGAGTTGGGTGCAAGGGTCCACCCAGCCTCTCTGTGTACCCACTTCCGCTGTGCAGGCAGCTGGCCTTAGGGCCCAGTAGCCGGTTCACTCTGCGGGCTCAGGCTGTGCTAAAATGGCATGGGGGCGGGGGTTGGGGCACACAGGAGATTATTAATAGTATCACCAAGATGCCTGTGGCCAGATGCCTGGTTGGGCCCTCAGGCAGGACCGAAGACCACGGAGCTTGGCTCCGTCCCGTGGGCAGGCAGGCACCCCACGGCTGGTCCAGGCTGCTGCGCTCAGCGCTTCTGTGGGCACCTTTTTTTTTTGCCTCGTTTGTTCTCTGGGAGCAGCTGTTGCGTGATTGTACTCACTCTTGCTCCTGCACCTGGGTCTCTCCTCCTCCCGGGCCCAGGGACTGCTCAGGGGAGGGACAGGCAGAGGGGGGTGGGTGGCTCTTAGCACCCTCACCACTGTCCACTTGGCAGCGGCAAGCTCCCACCTCTGAACAGGATGCGGTTAGACAGCGAGCAGCCTCCCGTTCCCTGTCTAGCCCCTAAGGACTCGAGGCCGGACACTGGCTAGCAGGCAGGGGCTGCCTCACTGGAAAGGCTAGGGAGAGTTTAGGACTGGGTACAGGCAAGGCCAAGCGCCTCTAGTCAGACATCAGAGCTTGCCCTGCCACGGGACCTCCTGCTGCCCAGGCCTGGGTGACCTCATCCAGGTAGGCAGGGGCTCCTGGGACTCCGGGAACAAAATGGGCCCAGAAAGTTAGGAAGGAGCTGCCGTTCCAGATCTGGGCCTGGGCTGAATGCCACAGGGGAAAGACGCTGACCTAGCAGACCCCCTCAAGTCTCCCGACAGCCTCCGTTTCCCCTAGGAGCCAGAGGCTGAGGCTAGGGAGTGGACACAGTTCCACGTGCAGGCACTGACTCGGCTTGCTGAGCAGAGGGTGAACTGGGTTTGGGGCCCCACTTGCTGCTTTGAGCAGTGCCCAAACTGTACAACCGTGCTGGGCAGCTCTGGGTTCCAAAGGAGGGAGGGAGGCCAGGCTTTCCGACCCTCCGGGCTTACCTGGGTGTGTCTGGCCTGGGTGTTTTCTGAGGCCCTCTAGAGAGGCAGGGCCAGGCAGACACAGGTCTGGAGTGCAGCACCCGCAGGGGAAGGTCCGGGCCGAGGAGGAGGGGGAGGGTACCAGGGCCCTGCCTGCAGCTGACGGCGCCCTCTCCTGCAGAGAGCTGGCCCTCTTGTTTGAGCACGTGCAACGGGCCCGCAATGGGGGCCTGCGGCCCCTGGAGGTGCGGCGGGCGCCGGTACCCGATGGAGCACCCTCCCGCTACCCGCCCGTTGCCACCTGCCACCGGCCGGGCACCACTTCCTTCTGCCCTGGGGAAAGGTAGGGGCCCCCAGGGCCGCCACCTCCTCTCGCCTCTCCTCTTCCTCTTCCATTCTCTGTTTCTCACCTTTTCTCAGACCTGTCTCCGGCCACTGCGGGGGTGTCTGGGCCTGCTCTGGGCAGTGCCAGGCCTCATGAGGCCTGGGTGGTTGGCATCGGATGGCCAGACAGGTACAGACGGAGGGCCTCTCCGGAGGGACCAGGTTGGCCTCACCTTCTTGCCACGTGGGGCTCCAAGGGTCTGAGTGGGAGAGAAGTCCGTACCATCCCTACCCGTCACCCCCTCCGTTCACGCCATTGTCCTCTTTCTTTCTCTGTTTCCACACCCCCTCACTCTTCCATCCCTGCACCCCATCCCTCCCGGGAAGCTGGAGAGAGGAGGAGGCCACTGGCCACAGGTGCCTACGGCTCAGGTAATCGTGGGCAGCATCTTGGGTGTGATGGCAGGGAACCCTCCCCCCAGCATGTGCTGCGAGAAGGGGCTTGAACACCCAGGACTTGCCTCTTGGGGACGCGGTGCCGGCTGGGAAGAGCGCTCTGTGACTCGAAACCGCGGCAGGACTTACGTAAACGCGGCCAATGACTAATGCTCTTGTCTCCTGCAACCCTTACCCACAGCTTGGCTCATCCCCGAGGAGGGCCCCCTTGGGATTCTCCCACAATGCCTTTCTTCCTCACCGAGCCTCCCTCTGCCCCTCTACATGGTCTCTTTCCTCTTGACCTATCTCTCCTGGCACGCTTCCATCCTGAAAGAAGAGAGAAAGAACCCTGCTTACCCCACACAGTGGAAGTCCTGACCTGTGCCGACAAAGGCAGTACATTCACTCCCAGTGTGGCTGTTTTGTGGAGGATTAGCTTTGAGGTCGAGGGTTTGATCCTTCCACCACCCCCTTGTCCCTGCCCCCATCCCCTCTTCTCCCTTCTCCCTCCTTCATCTCTTTGATTTAATCTCATTTCCCCCTATCATCTCAAACCAGCCAGGGGAGCAGCTGGGCCTGGGACACGCGATGGGAGAAGAGTCAGGTCTCTGGGTGTTCAGACGGAGGTCGCTCACTTCTGCCGTCTGTGGCCGTGGGTCCTTGAGACAGTCATCCAGCCCCTCGGACGTTTGTCCTGGACTGACAGTCACGGACGCTCGGGCAGCTCAGGCCCCTCGGTTCTCTGACTTTCTTGGTGGAAAAGTCCTGGAGGATGGAGCAGAGAGGGTCTCAGGACGGGGGCCTCTGGGAGCAGCTTCCCCCTCTAGGCCTCAGCGAGGCACTCCAGGAGGGGTTCAGGGAAGGGAAGCCCCGACCAGGTCAGGCTGAGAGCAGGCCGTGTGTGTCCACTCTGATCTCTGTCACTATCTGAAGTCCCCACTGTACCGAGGTTGAGAGGCAAAGCCCCGGAAGTCATCCCTGCAGCCTGGAGCTTACTGTGGCCTCGGGGTGGCCCTGGTCTTGCCTCGCTTCCCCGGGAAGGCATCTGCACCACCACCCGCAGCTGCTCTGGGCCCCGGGGGCCCTAAAGACAGGAAGGGATTCTGCCTGTGGTTTGGTCATCACTCATTTGCAGTCTTCTGTCCGCCTGTGTGTCCAAGTTCCTGGGTAGTGTACTGGTGGAGAAGGTACCCAGGGGGACGGAGCTGTGACTTCTAGGAGACCTAACCACTAGGTTCAGGCCAAATGGCAACATCCTTCGTCTTGGCTGCCTGGCCCGATGGGGTGGGTGCCCCAGCCAAGAACACACCCCTGTCCCCCATGTACATGCTTGGTTGGCCAGACCTCTGGTGATCCTTGGGGACGGATCTAGCTGGGTACACTTCCAGGAAGCAGCGCTACATGGGGCAGGGCTTCCTGGGGTATGGCCCTTGGGGTTCGAGAAGAGGCACCCAGGCCGTGCTTCTCCAAGCATGGTCCACCAGCTCCTGCATCGGTATCACAAGGGGCGTTTGTTCAAAATGCAGACACTTGGCCCTCTCCCGAGCATCCCTGGAGAAGAGGCATAGATTTCTGCAGATTTAACACGCTCCCCAGGAGATCCTTATGCAGTGTTCGAGAACCTCTGTATCCGGGGATGGGAGCTGGAGGATGGCTGAGGTGTGTGTGGGGGGGTCCTTCTTCCCCCCCAGCCACAGGAGGCTGGCTCCATCCCGGCAGCTCCCCACGCACTGTCCCCCCGGCCCTTTTCCCACTAACCTCTGTTCGTGTCTTGTTCTCAACTTTCCAGCCAGATGTTTAGTAATAAACGGAGTTTCTTTCGGATCCACGCCAGCTGGAGACCGAGGTACCCCCTCGCCTGCTCCTCCTGTCCCCACTTCTCCCTGCCTTACCCAATTCGGGGGCTGGAGAGGGGGACAGGACGGGCCAAGAACAAGGTGCATGTGCCTGCCGCCTGCTGTCTGCCTGGGGCCTGAGGAGCCCTCTGCCTTTCCTGGGTGGGTGTCTCTGCTGAGCCTGGGGTTCTGGACCTGCCTGGCACCCTGTCTGCTAGGAGCGATGTTTGCAGGAGACTTGGGGTGGAGTCCTGGCTCTGCTGTTGCCCGCCTCTGAGAGCTGGGCTAAAAGAGCCTGGCCCTCGAGTCCCCAGCTGTGAAACGGGCAGATTGAACTAGAGGCACTCCGACGGGCCTTTCCCACCCTGACTTTTGCGGACATTGAGTTTAGCCTCCCCTCTCTCCTCTGCCCACCTTCTGGGAACCCAGTGAACAGGCGACACTGCTTAGTGCCAGCCCATTGAACTGCCTCTCCGCTCTGTGCTCTAGCATCTGCCTTGTGCCAGGCCCTACTCTGTGCACCGGGAACTCAGTGATGAATAAACCATGCCCCCTGGGGAACTGCAGGGAGTAATTGCAATTCGGTCTGATGAGCGCAACGGAAAAGGGGGGGGGGGCCGAGGAGCCCCAGGCAGGCACTTAACTCAGAAGAGACCCTGCTAGCAGAACCGGGTACTAGGGAGGCGTTCCAGGCTGATGGGAAGTGGCACATTCCAAGGTGGCCGACGGCAGGGGATTTGGTCAGCCTTGAGGGGATGTCGGGCCTGGCAGACTGGGCTCATGGGATCCTGGGATCCTCAAAGGTGCTTTTAGAGTCTTGTGGGTGGGATCCTGACACCTCCATCCTGTGAGTAAGAGACACCACCCCCACCCCCTGCTCCCAGCTTCAGCTGAGAGACAGTACTTTTCAGGAATGTGGGCTCTTGGTCAGGACCCGCATACCTGGATTCAGGTTTAATCTCCACCCCCGACTAGCTGTGTGACCTTGGGCAAGTCACACACCTCCTCTGTGCCTCCGTTTCCTCAGCTGTCAGGTTGGTCTTGGCATCTGTGTCTGCCAAACCGGCTCCTGGCTCACCGGAAGTGCTATGGAATTGCTAGCTCTGTCCCACTTGGTATATTGGGCAGTTCAGGTCTTCCCTCCCTCATTAGACAAAAAGGCAACATCGTAACCCCCGGCTGGAGGCACAGGGGATACACTGGCAGGGTGGGCTGAGGCTAGGGGCCTCAGCCAGCAATGGGCATGATGGCCCGGAAGGGCAAGGCCTGAGCCGCGAGGTCATGGTCAAGGCAGTTCCTGTGGTCCTGAAACAGGTGTGTGTGTGTGTGTGTGTGTGTGTGTTTCCATGCATGCGCGCGCACAGCAAGAGCAGAGGGGGCCTTGGTCCCCTGAGAGGAAACTTTAGCAGGCAGAGAAGAGTCCCCGAGGCAGTGAGAGCAGGCGTGAGTCCAGCAGATGGCTGAGCGGTGGCCTGCCAGTCTGCCTCACCCCTGCTTTAGGTGCCTGCGCATAACCCCGGGCTCCCCAGCCTCAGCGCCTATGGCACTGTGACAACAAGGACAGTTCCTTGTTGTATGTGGGAGAGGGGGTAGAGAGGGAGGGCTATTCAGTGTTCATCTATCGAACAGTGCACAGTGGCGGGGGGTGGGTGGTGTTGGACTATGGACCACAAGGCTGGCAGTTCGCATCCTCCCACCCTTCTGGGGAGGAAAAGGAGGCTGCCTGCCCCGTGAGATCGGCATCCTCAGGAAGCCTGGATAGAGTCTCTGTGAGCCAGGGGGCCCATGCGTTTGGTCCTGTGTATTGTAGGATCTAAAGCAGCATCCTCGGCCTCTGCTCAATAGATGCCAGGCTGCCCCCAGCTGGGAGAGCCTATGGAACGTGCTCAGATGTGACCCCGAGCCCCCTAGGTTGAGGGCCCCTGCCCGAGACCCCACCCTGATCACGGTCCCCAGAGAGGCGTGCCCTCAAGCTCGAGGACCTGGGTCTCAGTCCATGCTGTCTGGCACCAACCCTCGCTTTTCTCGCCTCCAAACCTGGGGCGGTCCCTGTGGCCCCAACCCACGTGCAGCGGTGGACAAGCCTGACCTTGTGAAGGCTGTTCGCCCCGGCCTGGCCTGCCTGAGGAACCTGGGCGGGAAGGAGCTTTTGCAGTGTCCGCCGAGTGCCAGCTTTCCTTCCATTTTCTGTGAGCTTGTCTCAGCTCCAGAGAGGCTGACGTGAGCCATTTTTCTGGGCTCGGCCCAAGGAGCTGGAAGCGAGGGCCCCTCCTGGGAAAAAGAGTGCCTTCTTGCATTAGGGGAGCCCAGGGCTGCCGGCTAGCTGGAAAGTTACAGAACCCCACAAATCCCTCAGCCCTCACAGAATCAGAGCTGGAAAGAGACCCTTTCAGACCTCTCGTTAGTGCAGACCCCAGGCCCCTGCCCTTTTTCATGCTCCGCTGAGAACAGGCCCAGCCTCGCCCTGGGGGAGGGCGTCCTTCCCCCAGAATGCCCCTGGGGCCTGCTAGGCTGGCTGTGGACGGAGTTCCAGGTTCTTGGCTGTAATGTCAGGGTCTTCTCCAGCCCTCCGCCTTCTTCTCTCGCTTGAGTTAGTGGGCGACGAGGGGGAGGGGTGCACGAGTTGGGAGGGGTGGGGTCTTGCCAGCATGAGGGGCCTGCCGGAATGGCTCTGCAGAGGGAAGTTTGGGAGAGGCGGCCTTAAACTTGGATTGGAACCTTCGCGAGGTGTCAAGGGGATTCTGGGTCAGCTAAGAGCATGCTAGACAGTGGGAGGGCCTCTCTGGTCTTCCCTTCTCATCCCTTCAGGGATGAAACCCTTGATCTATAACCTCTCCCCTCTGGGTGGAGGTTCCCACCCCTAAGGATGGCCCGCCATCCTGGCCACCTTCCTCAAGGTGCCCCTGGTTTCGAGATCTCTCCCACCTCAACACCTTGGCTCTCACATCTACCCCATGCCCTGGGCATGGGGGGCCCTGGCTCCCACCTAGCCCTGAAACCAGCATCTGTGCCCGGCTCAACCCTTGATCTGAAAGACCGGACGTATAGGTGATACAGGCTCCTTCACCATCGCCTGCACCACCTTGACCCTTGCCTGCACCTGGCTGGTTCTCTCTTGTGCCAGGACCTTGAACCTGTCAGTGGGGACGGGGGTGGGGCAGGCGCAAGCCTCTTCAGGGTGCAGCGGTAGGGCTTGGGGTGACGGTATGGTTTGCATGGGCCTTCTCCAACAGGGGTGCTTGAACTTCTCAGGCCCAGAGTTACTGCACGAGGAATTGGTGAACCCAGGCCCACCCCAGGGCCCTCTGCACCCTTCTTGCTCCAAGTTGGGGGGCGGGGATCCGGTGAGAAGCTGAGGTGTGGACGGGAAGTCAGCGCATGGATGTGCACACAGCCCAGTGTCGGCGCTGCTGAACTGGGAGCTCAGTAGACAGTGCAGACAAGCAGACCTGGGAGGGGGCAGACCCAAGGGGCCGGTGCCGACAGGCCCTCAGGAACCGAGGCTGCCCTGGGGCTGAGCCCCTCTGGAGGGCCACCACACTCCACAGTCACAGAACTACCATTTGCACTGAAGTCTATCAGGCCTGAGCCCTGGCATTGCAGGGCCCTGCCTGCTCGGCTGTCCCAGCTCCTCCACCTCCACCCGCCCAGGGTGGGATCAGAGCGCTCCAGCTCTGGGAGGGGAGGAAATCAGCTCACGTTCACACATGGCTGCTTAGGTGCATGGTCTGGGACCTGCATACTACCACCCGCAGACACCCCGCAGCTCCACACGGCCCATCCCGGTGGCCTCGGGCCGGGGCCTATTCCCCTGTGCACGGTCAGGCGCCTTCTCCGCTCTGCAGCAGCCAGTCTATGCCAAGGGTTGCCGCCTCCACTCTCCACCCACCCCCCTGGGCCAGGCCCAGCTCCCCCCCCTCCTGTCTGTCTCCCTGGCTTCTTTCTTGGGTTTCTCTCACCTTTTCCACCCTGACATCTGTCCTGTGCACCCTTATCTGTCTGGGTAATGAGGGGATGGGAGGGGGGTGTCGGGAGGGAATCTGCCATTTGTTGGAGTTAGGGCCCCCCACCCCCGCCCATCCTAGGATGCTGTCGCTTGGTGGGTGTCTTAGAGCTGCTATACCAGAAGCACCACAGGTAGGTGTCTG
Organism: Nesogale talazaci; assembly: GCA_004026705.1. Classification (NCBI taxonomy): domain Eukaryota; kingdom Metazoa; phylum Chordata; class Mammalia; order Afrosoricida; family Tenrecidae; genus Nesogale; species Nesogale talazaci. Next base: position 20,694 of record PVJH01019957.1, on the reverse strand, counting down.
TGACATGCAGAACGCTTGTTTTCTTACACGTCAGGTGTTTAGAAGTCTAAATTCAGAGCATCTGCTACAAGAGAAGGTTCTCGCTCTCTGTTCTTACGCTCTGTCTTTTTGCCTCTTGCATCCCGCTTCCTCAGAGGTCTCCATTTTTCTTGGCCTCTCTCTGACCTCATTGTCTCTCTCTGCTCACTTGTTAAATCTCTTTGTATGTATCAAGAGAGGATGACTTGAGGCCTGCTGCCTCATTAACATAGCTACGACAGCCCATTTATATTTAGAACACACATATTTTGTGGAGGACATAATGAAATTCAATCCCTTCTGCCCTTTGCCCCTGTCGTCTCCCAAATGCAAAATACGTTCACCCCATAACATCTCAAAAGTCTTCACTCAAAGCCAAGTCCAAATTCTCATCTTCTGAATCACTCAAGTCAACTACTGGGAAAACTTTAGGCATCTTTCATCCTGGGGCAATATTCCTTTTCATCTGGGAACCCGTGAAACCTAGACTAGAAATTCTCTCTTTCCAAAATACAATGGTGGGGCACGCACGTGGCAGACATCGCCATTAAAAGGGAGAGAATTGGAGGAAAGGAAGGGCTAGTAGACACCAAGCCCATCCAAAATCCAGAACTGTCGACATTAGCTCTCAAGGCTTGAAAATCACCCTCTCTTCTCTGAGACCCTCTGAGCAAGGCCCTGCCTTTCAGTGTCTGGGTTTTGACCATGCTTTCTGGATTCTGAGTGGAGATGCCTCCGCCCTGGGATTCCATTCTGGCGCCTACTTAGAGGACAACTCTGCTTCCTTGTTTGAGCAGCCCCCCTTCTCATCTGAGTAGTGCCCCGAGCCCCCTGACCCTGGCAGACCTCTGCAGGCCCTCTCCCGCATCTTTGGACTGAGGTCTCAACTCGCTGGCATATTTGAACAGTATCACCTCTCCACTGAACCAAACTGTTGAAGATCTGATTCTTGGAGACTCAGAGGTTGTGTTCCTTCTTTTGAGAGCCAGGAGACCGTGCCCCCCCCCCCCCCCCCCCCTTTCAAGACCAGAAGATTTTGCTCCATTTAGCCAGTTCTGCTCATCTCTGAAATGGTCTTTTCCTCACTTGGAGGAAAACAGATGCTGCTTCTCTGGCCCGGTTTCCTGCCTGGAGGATTTCAGGAGGCAGACAGCATTCTTCCTCCATCCCCTTCGGTCCGAGCCAAAGGATTTCCTGCTGTGGTTGTTGGTTAAATTCATCCGTCACGGACTTAAACTCATTAACAAAAGACCCTGTCGCCACATCCTTAACGACCATCCTGGGGCACGTGCCCTGAGTTTGGACCACAGCATTTTCCAAGTCTTTTAAGTTTTGTCCAGTTCATTTTTGAAGTCCATCTCCTCCCTTCTGCATTTTACTGTAAAGGTGTAAGGAGAAGCCACGTGGCTCCTTTAAGACCTTGCTTAGACGTCTCCACAGCCAGGCATCCAAGTTCCCAAGTTCACCACTGACAGCCTTTTTTGTTAGGAACCTACAACTCATCCGACCCCTACCCATCATCCACCGCCCACCCTGCTTCCACAGCGCCATGCAGCCCCCACTCTCCTGGAGCCCATCTGGTCATTGTTATCCAGTGCTACTCTAACTGAAATAGCACGAGCAGGTTGCTTTAAGCAACGGGAATTTCTTGTCACAGTGAAGTCCAAACTCAGCCCATTTGCTGTAGCGGAAGGCTCTGGAGGCCACCACTGTCTCTCTAGCTTCTGTGTCCCGGTCCCTTAGAGACCTCCACGTATCCCGGCATCTATTTCACCCCATCTCTTTCCATTTACCCGCGCTTTTATTCCTCAAAAGAGGTCCACTCACGACACACCCGGTACTAGTTCTGCTTCGTGAATGTCAGGAAGACCACCCCTTCCCCAGGAGAAGGATGGTCACAGGCCTAGAGCTTGGGGTTCCCAGCACGCCATTCAATCCCCAGCAGAGAGCAATCAGTACCCAACAGCTGCCCTCAAGCCCTAAGTCAGATCTCCCGCCCCCGTCCCCTCTCCCCCAGCAACAGCTAACTTGGCTCTCTCCCCCTCCCGTCCTGCCCTGCCAGCAGCCGGATGGGCATCAAAGACCGCATCCGGATGAGCAGCTCCCAGCGGCGGACAGGCCCCTCTAAGCAGCACCTGGCACCGCCCCCAATGTCCACTTCCCCGAGCAGTGAGCAGGTGGGCGAGGCGGCCAGCCCGACCAAGGTGCAGAAGAGTTGGAGCTTCAACGACCGCACCCGCTTCCGGGCCTCACTGAGACTCAAACCTCGGACCTCTGCGGAGGGTGAGCCCTGGGAATCTGAGGGTGCGGACCTGCTGCGGGGTGCCAAGGCTTGATTCTAGTACCAGCTAGCTCTGCGACTGGCCGTGTGTGGGCCTCAGCCTTCTGGCCTGTCCAGTGGGCATCTGAATACCTGCACTCCTGGGCTTCAGACTGTTAGAATCCGGTGAGACTGTGGAGGTCCTGACTATGTTACCAGCTGGGCGGTGGGGAGGGGTCGGGGAGGGAGGAGAGGCTTTCTACTCCTGTCAAAAGTTACCTTCTCGGAAACCCACCGAGGCAGTTCTAAGCCTGCCCGAGACAGTGGCTGGCAGTCAGAGTGAACTTGAGGCAGTGAGTTCGGGCTTGGAAGAGCACCAGGTTGGAGCCAGGCTGCCTGGCTCGGCCACTTCCACCTCCTCTCTCCGAAAGACAGTAATAGAATCTGCTTCCCGGGGTGGTTGTGCGGATCAAGTGAGGTCATCCCTGGAATGGGCACGGGGTGTTTGGGGAATATAGTAAGTGCTCCATGTATCAACCAGCGTCGATCGCTAATTCATATGGGGAAGAATGAGCATCCGTCCCTGTCCGGCCCACGCAGGGCGCCCTCATCTCTCTCCCCCACAGCCCTGCAAAGTAGCTTCTGTTCTTGTCCCCACCTTACAGAGTGGAAACAGAGTGTCCTCTAGCTAGCAGCCGAGCCCGGAACCTCAACCAGGTCTGCCCCTGCTGTCTGCCCTGCCCATGGCTGCCTCTTCCCCAGCTAGCCCGGGCCACGCACACATATATGTGCTGCACTGCTTGCCGGAAGGTCGGCAGTTCCAACCTCCCCAGGGTTGCCTCGGGAAGTCCCAGAGGTCCCAGCCTCAAAAACCTTAGGGAGCGGCTCTGCTCTGCGCACGGGATCACCAGGATCCGCCGTGCGCTCGAATCGACTCAGCGGTGACTAGGCCTGAGAGAGTCCCCGCTCCGCCCCTGCCAGGCCCTGTACTCTAGTACAAGCAGATGCCTTTTTTTTGTGCCTCATGTCCCGTCTGGAAGAAAGACTGTCTCCCAGCTTGGCCCCAAGTCAGGTCCCTGGGAGGGGAGGACTGGGGTGGGGGGACCAGGATGGACATGGGAACTGGAAGTCCCACTGGTCTCGGCAGGAGGGGACCCAGCCAGGTCCCCTCTGCCTGTGTTGTGTTTGCTCCTGCCATGCCATCCACTGACCGAGGACTCTGAGGGCCCTATGTGGAAAGTGACAGACCCCACATGCCAGTCTGAGGGAGGTGCTTAGCCACAGGACCTGCACAGAGCCCTGCGCGGTATGCTAGAGGAAGCAGGGGCCAGGTGGGGGGCTGGGCATGGGAGCCATGGGGTGTTCCCCTGTGGGCCACAGGTAAGACTGAGGAGCCTGAGCTTACTCTCCTGCTGAGGGGGACCTTGAAGGGTTTCCTGCAGGCCTAGGATTTACCGCAGCACAGCCCACAGGGCTTACTCCTTGGGCTCTTAGCTGCAAGGTCGGAATTTCAAATCCCCCAGCTGATTGGCAGTAGAAAAGAGGGGCTGTCTACTCCGGCCACGAGCTGCAGTCTTGGAAACACTCAGGGGAGTCTACCCCATCCCTGAGGGTCAGTGTGCGTCGGCATCACTTGGAGTCTGGGTGCCCGATGGTACATTCCCACCTGGGGCTACCTCATGTGTTTCTTGCTGCTCTTCCTCTCGGGGTCCTCTGGGTGGCCACAGTGGCAGGTGGGCAGGCAGTAGCACCCTGGGGTCTCCAGCCCTGAGTGGACCAGCCTGTGAGGAGCAGCAGCAGAGGCTGTGGGACCTCAAGAAGTTGCTGCCCCCCTCTGGGCCTCTGTTCTTCCCATCGGCACCCCTAAAAGTGACTCAGGAAGTGGTGGTGGGGTTGGGAGTGTCCCTTTCGGCTGCCACTGCCCGGGCCCATGTGTCTTCCCAGAGGGCCCCGCAGAGGACGTGGCAGAGGAGAAGAGCTACCAGTGTGAGCTCACCGTGGATGACGTCATGCCTGCCGTGAAGACGGTCATCCGCTCCGTCAGGTGAGACTGAGATCTGAGGTGACACCTCCCCTCCCTCCCCCGACAAGGCTGCCATCATTGCTGCTTCCCATCTGGGGCCTACCCTCCTGGCCAAGCCTGGCCTAGCTCCCGGGCATGCCAGCTGTGACCCGCCTGGCATCCTTGGCTGGGCTGGGCTGGCAGAGACCCTGGAGTGTGGGTAGCATATGGCTGCCACTCCTGGTGTCTGGGGCAGCAGGCCTGGTGGGGGGGGGGCAGTGGGCACAGCCACCCATCACTGGTCTCTCACAGAGCGTCCCCATCACTGCACCACCTGCCTCTATGCTTCTCTCCCCTCCTGGCCCCCAGCTGTGGACGAACGGCGCCCACCCCTTGCCCTGCATCTCTGTGTCTCCGTCTCCGTGTCTCGAACATTCCCTCTGGCTTCTTGGGCATCTTGGCCTCAGACCTCTGGGTTTCCCCGGGATTTCTAGAGTGGTGCTTTCCAAACCACAGGTCACAACAGGTGGAGATGGACTTAGTGAAATCAATGAAGAATAATAAAGAAACGGGCCTGAATGGAAGCGATCAGAACCCCTCTCTCATGTTGTGGTGGTTCAGTGCCCTCGAGTTGGCGCTGGTCCATAGTGACCTTGTGCACAAGAGACGGAATCCTGCCAGGTCCTGCGCCAGCCTCGCCATGGTCCCTGTGCCTGAGCCCATCGAGGCAGCCACTGTGCCACTCCATCTGGTCCTGGGCCTTCCTCTTTGTCACTGCCCCTCCGCTTGACCAAGCACAAGATCCCTCTCCAGGAACCAGTCTCTCCAGAGAGCATGTCCAAAGCCCGGGAGATGAAGCCTCGCCAACTTGACCTCCCAGGAGCCCTCTGGCCGTACTTCTTCCAAGATAGCCTTGTTTGTCCTTTTGGCAATCTGTGGTACTTCCAATAGTCCTCGCCGGCACCATCATTCAAATGCATCGATTCTTCTTAGGCTTCCTGATGCAGTGCCTAACATCTCTCATAGGAAAGCTACCGTAGCTATGATTTATGAAACTGAGATGTCTTTTGTGTGTGTGTGTGTGTGTGTGTGTGTGTGTGTGTGTGTGTGAAGGAGCCTTGGGGGGCACTGTTGGTGGTTTGAAACCCCCCGGAGGCTCTGCACAGGAACGGCCGGGCAGCCCGCTCCCATACCGATTCACTCACCCAGGCCCTTGCTTACTGCCCCGGAGTCCGTTCTGATGCATGGCGCCCTTAACAGAGGGTTTCCAAGACTGTACATCTTGCGGGAACAGATAGCCTCGTCTTTCTCCCAAGGAGCAACTACTGGCATGGATCACTTACCTGACAGCACCACCAGGACTCTTCAGAAAGATTTTTTTGCTGCCTTGAGTCAATCCTGACCCCTGTTACTTGCTGCGTGGGGTCAGTAACAGCTCAGAGCGACCCTCTGTACAACAGAAGGAAACACTGCCCAGACCTCAGCTGTTCCCGCCATTGGTCTTCTGGCTGAGTCCATTGTTGGATCCAGGGTCCATCCAGCTGGTTAAGGGCTCGCCTCTTCCTCGCTGCCCCCCCACTTTGCAGAGCAGGGTGTCCTTCTCCAGAGACTCCCCTTCTCAGGAGAGCCTGATAGGGGCATGCTCACAGTTGGTAAGATGACATCTGACCCTGCTTGCCTGTAAGGAGCATTCTGGCTGTCCTTCTTCCCAGACAGATTTGTCCGTTCTCTTGACCCTCTGTGGTCCTTTCAATATTCTTCACCGGCACCACAGTGCCTCGATTGAAATGCCTCCATGCTTCTTCATCGTCCAGCTTTCACACGCCTACGAGGCGACGGGAAGTACCACGGCTGGGTGTCAGGCCCACCTGGGTCCTCAAAACGACCTCCTTGCTTTTTCGTCCCTTCCAAGCGGTCTTCGGGGGAGTTACCCGATGCAGCGCGTGTGTGACCTCTTGGCTGCTGCTTCGAGGAGCACCGATTGTGGATCCAGGTCTGACGAATTCCTGGCCAACTTCAGTCTTCTCTCCCTCTCCCGTGATGTCACCTGTGGGTTCACGGGTGAGGATGGTGGTCTTCTGGACACGGGGTCGGATGTAGACCATACTGAAGGCTGCGATGCTGGGCAAACGCGGTGGTCTGGACCCCGAGTGACCCGTGGGGTTGAACTTCCAACCCTGACTCCACAGCACCTCCTCCAGGCTCCTCGCAGCTCCATTCGGCCGCACGGAGTTGGGCACTATGAGTTGAAAATGGGCAAAACAACATCAGATCACAGCAATGTGTGCGTGTGCACTCGTTTGTCTTGTGGGCTATTCTTCCATTGCATGGGTCTGGGCCAAAAAAAATAGATAAATAAAAAAGGAAAGCCAGTGCTCCTTGACTGCACCCTCATGGACACGGGGACCAGCATCTCCTGAGTCTTTTTGCCGTGGTCCAGCTCAAAGCTCTGTGATGTGGAGTCCTGTCTCGAGCCCTAGACCTCAGGCCTTCCGATATTGTATCCCTCTTTCTTAGGGAGTCTCCTGCCTCCCATTCTCTTCCCTTTGTGTTCCTTTCAAAGCCGGATTCAGCGCCCACTGCCCTCCTTACGTACCACTGTGTGAGCAAAGCTCAGGGCTAAGCTGCTTGACCAGCCCTCTGGGACCATCCCACAGGCCCCTGTACCCCCAGGGCGCCCCCAATTGGATTCTCCTCCTTGGTCCCCAAGTCACATTCCTGGGAATCATCTTGCATCTGGATGTTTGTCAGTCCCAACTCCTGCCTGACTGTGCTGTGTCTCTGCCCCCACAGCCTGTGGCCCGCTCCGCCCTCTCGGAAGCTGTGCCACCTCTGCCCGTCCAGGGCAGTCTCCCTAGGCCAGTGCGTCTCCAGTCTCCACTGTCCTTATGCCACGGCCCTTTCATGCAGTGCCTCATGTGGTGACCTCCAATCATCAAATTATTTTCATTGCTCTACTTCATCACGGTCATTTTGCTAGTTATGAATTGGGCGACCCCATGAAAGGATTATTCAAACCCCAAAGGGGTCATGACCCACTGGTTGAGAACCGCTGCCCGAGGGGACATAATAAAGCACAGCACAGACCACTGCCCCAGCCCTAACCTCAACCTCCTCCAGGATAACCCCCCC
>PVJH01019957.1:0-13182 GCA_004026705.1 Nesogale talazaci | reverse complement strand
CCCCCTTTCTCTATGTCTTGACCTGTACCTCGTTACCTCTTCATTGTCTGTGTTTCTGTCTGTCTCTGCGTGGTACACACGGTTCACATGCCTGACTCTGCACCGGAAGGCTGGCGGTGTGTGGATCTCCCCGGAGGTCCGCTGGAAGAAAGACCTGGCTGTCGACTGGCCAAGAATCAGTCACTGAAAACCCGGGAAGCAGCACACCACTCTGACGCACATTGAGTCCCAGGAACTCGGATGGCCTCTTTCTGCTCCCATAAAGAATGGCAGCCCCGGAAACCCACCAGGGCACTTCCACCCTGACCTATAGGGTCACCATGATTAGTATCAATTTGATGGGAGTGTGTTTGGTTTGAAATTTGAAGGAGAAATCAGACTCAATCCCTGTCATCCCAGCCTAGTGGGATACAATAGATACCTTAAAAACAGAAACAAAAACATACCCAGGGGACAGGGGGGCGTGGGGAGGCGGAAGGTCCCAGCAGAGGGCTGTGTGCAGTGGTCCCAGCATGGGTGTGCTGGTGCTGGATGAAGAGAAGGCTGAGTGAGCAGAGACCCCTCCCCCAACAGGATCCTGAAGTTCCTCGTGGCCAAAAGGAAATTCAAGGAGACGTTGCGCCCCTACGACGTGAAGGACGTCATTGAGCAGTATTCGGCAGGCCACCTGGACATGCTGGGCCGGATCAAGAGCCTGCAGACACGGTGGGTGCATGGGCCAGCGGGAAAGAGAGGCAGGAGGGAGTGGAGGGAATGTTGTCCCAAGTTCCTCTGCAGGCACCCGCTGGAATTGGAGCCCTGAGCCTCCCTGGGTGCCGCTGCAGGTGGTCTGTCCCAGGCAGGGCCTCTCCCTTGCGACATGTGGGTTAGTGCACTTGCACTTCTCTGGAACACTCAGTTCAGCCGCAGGACCTCAGCGGGAACCTGGGGACCTGTATGTTTCTGGGGTGTCTTTAGAAGGACCGTTTCCTGGTCCTAGTAAAGCCCACCAAGCCCGTGGCCATGATGCCCATCCCAGATTCATTGCGACCCCAGACTCTCAGCGACTCATAGCGAGTAGAATTGCCCCACAGCCTTTCCAAGACTGTAAGGCTTCCCAGATGCAGACTGCCACATCTCCCTCCCAACTGACTGCTGGTTTCAAACCTCCGACCTTTCGATGATACCTCCCAATTAGAAGCCAAGCGCCTGACCACTGAGCCACCAAAGCTCCTTCCTGAATGTAGTAGGCCTAAAATAACTACCGACTGCCCATCTCCTGAGAGGCTAGGCAGCTTGTCTTCCATGCTGTCTGACTTTCCGCTCAGCTCCAACCAAGACCCAGGCGCCTCTCTTCCTCCTGGTCTTTTCCTGGCCACACACCCAGAAGTCTGCTCACTGACCTGGTGCTCTGCGGTGGAGGCCTATGGGAAGGCAACCCAGCGCTCCCAGCCCCACGGAGCGTTCATTGCAGCGGAAAAGCAGAAGCACAATGAGTACAGCCCCCAATACTAGTATGCCAAGGAGAAACATAAGACTTGGGGCATTGCAGCCTGGGATCTTCAATAGGAGAGAAGGTCACTAATGCAGGAAGTGAGGCCACAAGCCCTGCAGCCCTGTGGGTGAAGGGTTCTGGACAGAAGGAGCAGCAAGTGCAAAGGCTTGGGTGTGCTAGCTACAGCCTGGTGGTCAGTGCATGGGGCAGGCGTGGGAGCGACAGGCAGGCGGTGACGTCAGAGGCCAAGAGCACAGCGCTCTGCAGGCCCCCGTGACAAGGACCCTCAGATCGTACGTGTTGAGGGAGCGGAAGTAGAAGAGGTCCTGCCACGCTGAGGGATTGTGGAGACAAAGGAGGGGCCGGTCAGGGATCCTGAGAAGGAGGCTGTCCACGAGGTGGGAGAAGAACTGGGAGGGGGTGCTCCTGGGGCTCCAAGGGAACAAAGCGTTTGCAGGAGGAAAGGGGCTGCTAACAGGTCAAGTAAAATGAGGACTGAGAATTGATCACGGGAGCTTATTTGGTATCTTGAGCACCGGAGTTTTAGTGAAATGATGGGGGCCAAAGCCTGACTGGAGTAGGTTTAATGGAGAAAAGAAGGAGAGGACTTGGATAGAGGAGAGAGAACTCTTTCAAGAACTTTCTTTTCTTCCTCATTTTGGCTGTGTTTGGGGGTACAGAAGAGACGCCAATCTCAAATGTGATTTGAGGAGAACATTTATTAAGTCTTTTGTTTGTTTTGTTTTGTTTTTGGGGGGCATCACTGTCCTCTGGTGGTTGTGGGAGCTACCCACTGCTGCTCCTGAGAGCCGCCGCTGGATTTGAACCGCCAAGCCCGCGGGGTCCCTCACTCAACCACTTAGGCCACCGGGGCTCAGCCCATTTATTGAGTCTTAAAAGAAGACAGAGACCACACAAAGGCACAAACACTTCATCCATCCGGCCGAGGGAGGCCGTTGGCATGAGGTTAAAATGGTGGGCAAGGATTCAAAGGCGGGAAGCTCGTTAAATAAGGCACGTCACAAAATTCATGACTGGTGTCAGATCAATACATTACAGTTAAACGTGGGGGCGTGGCGGGGGGCCACCACAGAAGCAGGAATGAAACCTTGATTGTGAGAAAGGCTCACCAAGTTGGTCCACAGTGTTCAAGCCAATAGAGTCGGAGTGAGAGGGTCAGGGCATGATTGGTGATGATGTGCCCCCGGTACTTGGCCCAGGAAGATGACTTCCACCAGGCCAGCTCCTGAAAGGGATGCCCCTCCCTGGCTGTCTGGAGAGGGGTAGAGGAAGATCGGGTTTTCCCCTGCCCCCTGCCTAAGGGCAAGATGATCTCCATCCTTGGCTAATGATCAGAAAGCATTCAATGAGGCTTACTTAGCCCACGTGTGGGCGCAGCAAATGGGTTTGGGGCTGTCTCTGCCCTCCTCGCCTTTTGCAAACCAGGTGCTCAGAAATCGTAATACAGAGATAAGGTGGGCCACTTCTGATCTTGCTGTGTCTCTCATTTCCATTTTCCTACCTAGTCCCCCCCCCCCCCCCCCCCCCCCCCCCCCCAATTCGCCTCTGGAAGATGAACGCGGCCTCTCCCACTCTTGGGGCAGGGCATCTCCCCTTTCCGCAGACTCCTTCCGGGAGGGGAGGGGTGGTGTGTGCCTGGCCCCTCTTCTCTTGACAGTTGTCTTCCCCGACAGCGTGGACCAGATTGTGGGTCGGGGCCCTGGGGACCGAAAGGCCCGGGAGAAGGGCGACAAGGGGCCCTCCGATATAGAGGCGGTGGATGAAATCAGCATGATGGGACGCGTGGTCAAGGTGGAGAAGCAGGTGAGTGGGGGGCGCCCTTCTCAGTGCCTGCGTCCGCGTGCTGGTCCGCCGAGCCGCAGCGGGTCCCAGGCACCTCCCACAGAAAGGCCCCGCCTCTCGGAATGCCCACCTTCTTCCGCTTCAGCGGCCCGCCCCCCACCCAAGCCCCGCCCCAGGTTGCACTGTTCGCGGACAAACGGGCTACCGAAAGAGCCTTGGCCCGACTAAGTCCCGCCCATTCCTCAACCTCGCTTCCCGGTCTCTCCCGCCCTGTCCCGGCTGGCCACACTGAATTTCACCCCGCCCCGCCCCCAGGTGCAGTCCATCGAGCACAAGCTGGACCTGCTGCTGGGCTTCTATTCGCGCTGCCTGCGCTCGGGCACCTCGGCCAGCTTGGGTACCGTGCAAGTGCCGCTCTTCGACCCTGACATCACCTCCGACTACCACAGCCCCGTGGACCACGAGGACATCTCCGTCTCCGCACAGACGCTCAGCATCTCCCGCTCGGTCAGCACCAACATGGACTGAGGGGCTTCTCAGGGACGGGACAGCACATGGCCAGCCCCTGGGCCTCGCGCTCGGACCCCCTCCGAGGCCCGAGGACTCCTCTTACTTGAACTCGCATCACTTGCGGGGAGCGAGGCCACACGCAGTATTGAGCTAGCTGTGGGCCCGGAGGGCGGCACAAGATACCGAGAGATGCGCTGCGGGGGCCAGCGACCCGCTCCCACCTCAGCAGGAGCTGCCCGGCCGCAGGGAGGGCAACAGCAGCGGCTGCCCTCAGTGCCCTGTCCGCTCCATCAGGTGTGATCTGGCCCTCCTGGCAAGGGCACTGCCCCAGGAGTGGGAGCGGGGCGCTGCGGCCCAGGGCCCAGACCCAGCTTCCAGCTATGCAAGGTGAGGTCTCTGGCCCACCCTTCGGACAGAGCAGGGAAGCCCTCCCGCCAAGGCCCTGCCCCACATGGGGGTGGGCCCCAGGTGCCTCCACAGGTATCCACAAGACACAGGACCCTGCCGTATGGCAGGTGGGCACCATATATGCAAACTGTGTTAAATATGCAACTTCAGGGACCCCCATGGGGTCCTTTTTCCCTCTCCTCTCAGGAGACGGGCTCCCAGCAGTAGCTGGTCTCAGGCTGCTTGGCCACAACCCCTATCCCCATCCTTTAGCTTGTCACCCATCTCTCCCCAGCACAGGGCCTGTTTCTCCTCTGCCCTTCCGCAAGGGCCATGCTTGGGTCTCTTCCCAGTTACAGGAGTCCCCTCCCACAGGCTGCTCCTTCTGCCCAATGTCCAGGTCGTTCTGCCCCTCCAGACACTTTGGAGGCAGCAGAGGTTTCTATATTCTCACGCCACACAGACACACAGCAAGGCTCACACAGTCACACACATTTGAAGACGTGAGCACGGGGCCACACACGTGTCCTTGGTTTGCTACAGATGAACCCAGTGGACTGGCCCTGCAGGCGGGGGCAGCTCCCCACTCTGGGCATCTGGCCGCGAGAGGGAGCTCAGAATGGACCCAGATCTCGGCAGGCCTCACCCCAGAGTGTGCCCAGCTCTTCCCCTCCCCACAGGTCCAGGAGCCCTAACTGCTGCCTCTGCCTGCCCCCCCTCCCCCCAAGGGTCTCCCTTGGCACACCCACAGCACAACTCAGTCTAGGCACCCACCAGAAAGATCCCAAGCCCTCCGCCAAGGTGATTACCAGGCCCAGGCTCCACCCCTTCCGAGTCACTCCAACTCCCAGAGAGGATAATAATACAAGTAGCAGCTACTATTCGTCAGGCACCAACCGGGCACTCCCATGCACTGTCGCCCCTCCTTCCATGACCTCACTTCAGTTGACAGCGCCCCCCCCCCCACTATTGGCCTACGCCCTCAACCACAACAGGTCCCTAGCACCTCTCTGGTATCCATATCCCTCTTCCCTCTTCTGCAAAGCCAATGCAGGTGGCAGGAGGGCAATGGGGAGTGGATTGATGGCAATTTACTGCGGGGTGCCCAGGGAACAAGGGGCTCAGGCCAAGCTGCCTGCATCTCATGACTGGAGACCTGCATGCACCAGCGCCAGGGCTGGGGTTGGATCTTGCTCAGCCTCAGGGTGCCCAGCCTCTGCCCAACATGCCCTCTGCATGTGACCATCCTGCCCTGGATGGAGCCTCAGCCACACTGCGCTACCCACAGAGAGCCCCTTTCTGCTTCCTCTGAGACAGGGCTGTGGAGAGGGGCCAGAAGAATGGGAAGACCCTACCACCAAAGGAGGCTTGGGAAGAAGCCCCCTCCCTCCTTCCATAATCGAGGTTCCTCCACCAACCCGGTTCTCGGATATGCAAGTACCTCACTTTGTTAACTTATTAACTTATTGGTTTCATTAAAGTTTTCAGTAGGAGGTGTTTGGACTTGGCTCTCTTCAGTGCAGGAGGGGGTAGGGGATCTGGGCTGGGACTGGGGCCAGGGAAATTTGAATTAGTCAGGCATTTGGGGCTATAGGCAATAACCATCACCACAGTCAAGTCGGTCTTTACTATCTAGTGCTTCTCTCACATAAGTATCACAAGCGGGTAGCTGTAGCAAACATAACTTAGTTTTTCACAGTTTAGGAGACCAGGAGTCTGAATTCAGAGCACAGGTGTGTGGGAAAGGTTTTTCTCTCAGTTGGTTCTGGAGGAAAGTCCCTGTCCTTTCTGCTTCCTGGGTCCTTGGAAATCTTCATGTTCTTGGCATCTCTCTAACCCTATTTCTCCTGTGTACCTCCTAGTTTAATCTCTTATGTCTCAGAAGACTGGACTCCAGACATATGCTAATCCTGCCGTATTAACTAACAAAGACACCACACTCCCCAAAGGGATTATAACCACACATATCTGTTACAACATATATTTGGGAGGAGGACCACAATTTAATCCAAATACTCCACCCTTTGACCACAACCCTGCACAAATTAATGTCCTTATTACATGCCAAGCACATCCATACCAAAACACCATACAAAAGTCTTAAATCAACTCCAAGTCTGAATTAACTAAATCTAATATGGGTGATTTAAATATGGATGACCTGGCTGAGCCCTGGTGGCATAGTGGTTGAGTGCGGGACTGCGGCCCACTGGCTTGGTGGTTCAAATCCAGCAGCAGCTCTCCAGGAGCAAGGCTGGGCCTCCCACTCCCACCAGAGGGCAGTGATGCCCCCCCAAAAAATATGGATGACCTTAGGTGTATCCCATCTTGGGGTAAAAAATTATCTCTGCCTGTGAGACCTGTGAAATCTGGGATACAAATGATCTGTTGCTAGAATGCAGTGATGGACTAGACACAAGACAGACATTTCCATTTACAAATGGGAGAAATTTTAGGAAAAGAAGGGGTAGTGGACACCAAACAAGTCCAGGACTCACCAGAACAATTGATATTAGCTAGCAAGGCTAGATAAATGTCCTCTGCTCTCTGAGGCCAGCTGAGTAGGGGCCCAGCCTTCCATACTCTGAGTGTTGGCTAGGCTTTCTGGATTTTTTGGCCCACTGGGATAGCAACCGTGGTCTGGGGGAGCCCCCATTTTCCTAGTCCATCTCAGTGGTGACTCCTACGACTATGTCCCTACCAGGCCCCAATTTTTACCCCTTGGGCATGGCAATTCTGCCCCTCATCTCCCTGGCATACTCTGAAAGAGAGATCTGATTCTGGAACCCAGGAGACTTTGAAATCTGGGAGACCGCGGCTCCACCTTTGACTTCAAGGAAGTCCTGCTTCCTCCCTCCTTCCGATGCTTCTGCTGATCTCTGAGCTGCTTCAGGAGCGGTCCTTTTCTTTTCTTCGTGAAAAACACATGTAGCGTCTTTGACAGGTTTCCTGCATATAGATTTCCACAAGGAAGATGGCTTTCTTTCCTTTCCTCCTTTCTCTATCCCTTTCCATCTGAGGAGATGGATATTTTGCTCTGGAAGTTGGTTTGGTCCATCCATCACTGATTTAAACTCTACCAGAAGACTGCATGACCACATCTTTGAGGACCCTTCTAGGATACATGTCCTTTCATTTGTACAACAAAATTTTCCAAGTCTGTAAGCTCTGCTTTCATTTTGCACAGTTCATTTTTAAGTCCATCTGATTCCTCTTGAATTCCACTGTAAGCAATGAGGAGAACCCACTCAGCCCCATTAACACATCACTTAGAAATATCTAAGTTCATTATTTACATGTTTTACCTTTCACTTAATATTTGAACATACTTTAGAGAAGGTTGTTTGTTTTTGCCGCTGCATAAAAAGTATCACCCTTCCTCCCTTGTCCAATCGTTTTTTAAAGCCTCACCGGAAGCACGTTTACCATCCACATTTCTAGCAAGATTCTGTTGCTGATGTCGTGCCTTCTCTAAGGCAACAGGGACTTTAAAAAAATCATTTTGTTGGGGGCTCATACAACTCTTATCATAATCCATACATGCATACATACTTACATTGTATGCAAAGCACATTTGTACATTTGTTGCCATCATCATTCTCAAAACATTTTCTTTCTATTTAAGTCCTTAGTATTTTTTGGGGGGGGGGGGGCATCACTGCTCTCCGGTGGTGGGAGTAGGAGGCCCAGCCCCACTGCTGGAATTGAACCTCCGTCCCAGTGGGCCGCAGTCCCGCGCACAACCACGACGCCACCCAGACTCTGCCCTTAAGTACTTAGTATTAGCCCCTCTTTTTCCCACTCCCTCCCCACTTGCCCTCCCCTGAAGAATCCTTAATAATTTATAAATTATTATTATTTTTTCATGTCTTACACTGACCTATGTCTACCGTCACCCACTTCCCTGTTGTCCATCCCCAGGTAGGAGGTTATGTGTAGATCCTTATAGTCAGTCCCCTTTTCTACTCCACTTTCCTTCCATCCTCCCAGTATTGCCACTCTCACCACTGGTCCTGAAGGAATCATATGTCCTAGAATCTCCATGTTTCTGTTTCCTATCTGTACCAGTGTACATCCTCTTGCCTAGCCAGATTTGTATGGTAGAATTGGGATCATGATCATGGTGGGGGGGGGGGGAGAGAGAGAGGAAGTATTTAAGAATTAGGGGAAAGTTGCATATTTCATAGTAGCTACACTGTACCCTGACTGGCTCATCTCCTAGCTACCCTTCTGAAAAGGGATGTCACTTCACCTACAGAAAGGCTTTGGGTCTTTCTGTACTCACCCTCATTTATAATTTTTAGTTCTTTGATGCCTGATACCTGATCCCTTCAACACCTCATGGTCACGCTGGTATGCTTCTTCCATGTGGGCATTGTTGTTTCTGAGCTAGATGGCCACTTGTTTATCTTCAAGCCTTTAAGATCCCAGATGTGATATCTTTTGATAGCCGGGCATCATCAGCTTTCTTCACCACATTTGTTTATGCACACATTTGTCTTCAGCAATCATATCAGGAAGGTGAGCATCATGGAATGCCAATTTAATAGAATAAAGTGTTCCTGCATTGAGGAAGTACTTGCATGGAGACCCAATGTCCATCTGCTGCCTTATCCTAACCCTCTAAGTCTATGCACGTAAGTCTATTTCTCCATCAACTTATATAAATATGTTTACCTATGTACGTATCTGTATTTAGACCTCTGGCTAAAAGAGGGACTTTTCCTATGACCCTCTTCCTTTCTTTCTGCGCCCTCACTGGGATTTCCTTTGACATTTGTAATTCTACTAAAAGACTCTCCAAGGCAATCCAAACTTTGACTGTTAGGTACTGTACCATTACCCAATTCCCAAACCGCTACCATAGTCTAGAGATCCGTGAAGTAGCACCCCGCTCTTCTTGTACCAAAACTCATCTCCGTTATCCAGTGGCACAGTGGTTAAGCACTCAGTGATTCCAACCCACTAACTACTCAGCTGGCAAAAGCTGTGACATTCTACATCCATCCCTGTGACAGGCTTGGGAGCCCAGTGGGACAATTCCACTCTCTCCTCTAAGGCTGTCATGAGTCAGAATCCACTTGATGACAATGTTGGTGGGTTTTTGTGTGTTTTATCTAGTGCTCATAAAGACATACCACCAGTGGGTGGCATTAATAAACAAATTTATTTTCTCCAGCTTGCCCACTGCCATTGAGGCAACTCTGACTCATCGCGCCCCGATATAGGGTTTCTGAGACTCTATATGTCTATAGGCTCAGGTTGCCTCAGCTTTCTCCCCTGGAGCTGCTGATGGGCTCGAACCATCGACGTTGAGGTTAGCAGTCCAACATTTATTCCACAGTGCCATCGGGCCTCCTTTTCTTAAGTCTGGGAGGCTGGAGGTCAGAATTCAGAGCCCCTGCTCTAGGGAGAAAACCTGCCTCTTTCTGTTGGTTCTGGAGGAAGCTGCTCCTCCTCTCTCATCTGCTTCCTCGTTCCTTGGAAATCTCCACGTATTGTGACATCTATTTTATCCTGTGGGTCCTCTGCTCAATGGCTTATTTTTATCTCTTTATTGACAAAAAAGAGGTGGACTCAAGACATGCCCTACACTAATCCTGCCTGTGTGAGGCTGGAGTCTCCGGAGAGGCCAAACCAGTGATGTTTCCAGGTATTTTCCGATGTGTGTAGAAAGAGATTGATATTAAGAAACGGTTCGCACAGTTTAGGACGCCAGTAGGTCCAGTCTAGTTCAAGTTAGATGGTACCTCGGAGGCTTCTCCTGAGTCCTGGAGCCATGGGGGTGGGGTGGAGGGTGGGGATGAGGGCTGACCCACCAGGAAGCAGGAAGATGAAGCAGGAATATCATAGGTTGGTAGATGCAAAGTCAAGTGAATCTAAAGTCGGCAATCTGCTGATGGCTCCTAGGACTGGCAGGCTGTATGGCAAGAGGTCTACAAGTGATGCGCAGTATCCAGACCCAGCAGAGGGCCACGCTTTCCCACAGAGTCTGCTTCAAGAGGAGCAGGCCAGGCCCCTGGGACTCTTTCTTTCTAGTTCTGTCAAGGCTATGTGCTAATCAAGGAGGCTGCACTCACTGCCCCACAGCTGCTGGTTGCTGACAGGCTGCATCACATTATGCTAGGGCCTATGATGGAGTGCATTACATCGTGCCCGATCATATTGTGGGGGACCATGGCCGAATTACTGAGACTCCTGGCCCAGCCAAGTTGACACAAAACCTACAACACTGTTTCATTAATGTAACATGGTCAACTCATTCCTCAGTTGGATTGGATTTGTAGGGATCGAGTTAGGATGCACCACGAAGCACTTTCGGGGGACACAATCTGAGCTCTAACATCGCTCACGCAAAAATGAAACCCATCAGCCCAAATAGCAAAACAGTCCTGGGGATGGATTTGGCTTCATGCCCAGGTAGATCTCGGCGCTTAAGCATGCAGCCATTTGTTTCCTATCTGAACCTTCCTCTAAGGCAGGCTGATATCTTATTGTGACCCCTTGCGCTTCCGAATTTATCTCTTCTTGGCTTAGCACCCCAGTGAAGAGAGAATACCACTTTCCTGATGGTTTAGATTATTCGAGTCAAGACACCGGGAGTTACACGAGGGTTCCCACCCACTGAATGGACTCGACAGGAGGAGTGACACAGCTGGAGAAGGACTGGGAGAGCCGAGAGGGACCACGGAGGTGGACGATCATGAGTAAACAAGCGCCAGAGGCGTGACTATTCCTAGGGTGGTGGGACTGAAAGGAAGCGGATGGAGCTATCCGAACTCAAAAGCCGGAGGGGAGCCCCGTGGAGCTCAAAGTTTTTGAGTTTTGAGAATGGGAGGCATCTGGCGCTAGTACTTCTGAACAATGAGGCTTGTCTATGAGTTCGGTAAACAAGTGCAGCCTGAGATGCCCGGTACTACTGAGCTGTTGCCCGCGAGGCTAGCAGGCAAAGGAAGCAGAAGTCCCTTCCGCTTACCTTCTACTCCCCTCTAACCAGTTGCCCTCGAATTGATGTTAACTTAGGGCGACCCCGTTTGTGCCAGAGTAAAACTGTGCTCCATACCATAGGGCTTTCCGTGGCCGATCTGCTGGCAGTAGGTCACCAGGCCTTTCTTGTATGGCACCTGGGGGTGGGGTGGGGGGGAACCGACTCAAACCACGAATCCTTCAGTTAGCAGTTGAGCACGTTAACCATTTGCACTATGCAGAGAGAGCGTCCACTGTCCCTTTCCAAACCCAACTCTCCGCTACCGAGGTAATTCCAACTCAGAACAGTTCTATAGGACAGAATTGCTCTTGTGGGATTCTGGGACTGTAATTTTTTTTGGGGGGGGGGCATCACTGCCCTTTGGTGGGAGTAGGAGGACCAGCCTTGCTCCTGGAGAGCTGCTGCTGGATGTGAACCGCCGAGCCAGTGGGCGCACACAACCACTACGTGCGCCCAGGACTGTCATTTTTACAGGAGTAGAAAGCCTCATCTTTTTTCTGGGAAGCACCTGGCAGTTTTGAACTCTGACCTGGCAGTGAGCATCCCAGATGCGCCAGCACTCCGCCACAGGGTCCTACTGTCCCCCTAGGTAGGATCATGAAAAGTCGGGTAGCCAGGGAACACAGGGCTTTCAGCGTCCCAGACACACATTCCACAGAGCAGAGTACAAAGGGGTTGGTTGGGAACTCAAAGGTCAGAGGTGACTAGCTGGCACTGCCCCCCTTCCGGTGCTCAGCATCCCTACACAGCGCCCCACCCCTGTTTGGACGGCTTTGTAACATGCCATCCCACCAGCTCAGGAAGGAAGAAGTAAGCACTCGGTGCTGACCGAAAAGTTGGTGATTAAAGCCCCCTCGCCCCTTCCCCTGCTGGGAGGAGGATGCCGGCATCGGCTCCTGTAGAGATCACGGCCAAGAGAACCCTTTGGGGCAGTTCTGCTCTGTCATCAACAACAGCCCATCACACAAATAGACACTCTCTCTCACTCTCTCCCCGCAAAGGGAGTCTCTCCGACAGATGGCTCTCAGAGCTGGTCATACAAATCTGCAGTCCAGTGATGCTCCCGGGCCCTCTCAGTCAGTGACAGCCCCACCTGCACCACACCCCTCACCTGAGAGGATGGCCATCACAGCAATGAGGGAGGAGGAGGGAGAATGAATTCGCTTCGTGTGTGCCACACACCCGCTACGCAAGGAAGGGAAAGACGCGTAGCTGCAAGACAGCCCCTGCCGGCTACTAGCACTCTCCCCTAAGTGATGCCGTCACTTCCTGTTTCACTGCCTTTCTGTCCTCCCTTTGCCCCCATCTCGGACTTCAGTTAGGGGTCTTTACCTGGGGGTGGGGGTGACTCAAGGGATCACTCTTGAACGGTTTGAACCCCCAGTGGCCCTAGGTGGATGCATAAAAGATAGCTTTTCACGAGCTTTTATATTGTCCGTGGAAGGACTAAAAGGAACCCCAGAGAATTTCGCCAGTTCCAGGCTTTCTTCCCTGTCCTCTGTAGCTGCAATCCAATTTCCCAGCAGTCATAGGATCAGTCTCGCAGCCAGGACATGAACTCTTTCTCCGTCGCTTGGTTCAGTGGCCTGCTGCCGCCGCCGCCTCCGCTGTTGTGGCTTCAATGCCGTCCAGCTGACTCTGACTCTGCGTGACCCGTAGACAACAGGACAAAGCACCGCTCTTACAATTGTCCGGTTGGTGCCCATGGTCGCCGCCACTGTGCCCACCCATCCTTCAGGGGTCTTTCTGTGACGCTGGGAGCTATGTCACTGGTCTTTAAGAAACCAGCAGGGGCACCCAGCACGAGCAGATTTCAGCAGGACTTCTGGACTAAGAACAGTCGAGGGGGCATTAGGCTGTCCACTGCTGAGCGATTGGCCACAGACAACTCTCTGACTAGAAGCAGAGCACTGTGAGTGGCACGAGGGTCCCCAGATGCCAAGCGGAAGTCTGATTTCCAATTCAATGAAAGCTCGATGCCCTCATCCTCCCTTGAGAACGGGGATCTGCAAGCCAGCAG
>PVJH01019956.1:0-41647 GCA_004026705.1 Nesogale talazaci | reverse complement strand
TGAGTTCTTGAAGCCTGATATCTCATCCCTTTGACATCTCATGATTCCACATGCTAGTGTGCTTCTTCCATGTGGGCTTTGTTGCTTCTGAGCTAGATGGCTGCTTGTTTACTTTCAAGCCTTTAAGTCCCCAGATGCTCCATCTTTTGATAGCCGGGCACCATCAGCTTCTTCACCACCTTTGCTTATGCACACATCTACCTATCTTTTAAAGTCTACATAGAGCCCTGATGGTGTAGTGGTTATGTGCTGGCCTGTCATCCACATGGTCAACTGTTCAAAACCATCAATCAGTAGCTCCACTGGAGAAAGACTGAAATTTCTACTCCTATAAACAGTTTCAGTCTTGGAAACCCACAGGGGTTGATATGAGTCAGCACTGACAACATGATGACGAGTTTATTTTATTGAAGTCTAGAGATGCCCGAGTGGCAATAATGGGTTATATGTTGAGCTGTCAATCACAAGATTAGCAGTCAGCCAGCCACCCTGGGAGAAATTATGGTGCTTTCTTTTCCTGTACAGATTGTCAGTCTTGGCCTGACAATCCAAAGGGACAGTTCTATGGGTCTATATGAGTCATAATTGACTCTGGGGCAGTGAATTTGATTTTTGAATTATTGAGCTGTGGTTGCCATCATTTCGAGACAAATGAATCAAGGCAAAAACCATGTGAAAAGAAAAGGAAATTCATAAAGTGTCACTGATGTTCCAGTAGGAGCAAAAACCTTGTATTTCTTGTGGAATACTTTTTACTGCATAATGAAAATGCAGCTTCTATGTGGATGCATTCTATAATACATATAAACATACAAAATATATGTTAATTGGAAGGTAGATTAGTGGCAAGGCTTCTGGTAATAATAAACTATTAATAGTTAAGTTTGGAATGAGTTAAAAGTTGCATATGGATTTTGACTGCCTATGAGGTTTGGTTCCCCCAATCCACAATGTTCACAAGTCAATTTGGTTTAATTTAATAAAAAATCAGATTCATTCATTCATTTACAAGCAATTGTATTGGGATGCAATCCAAATACCATACAATTCAATAGTTCAATCACATAAAAAGTGTTGTAAAGGATTAACACAATTATTTAGAACATTTTATTTTTTCTTGTACTTCTTGTTATTACTTCCCTATTTCCCTCCAGCCTCCACGTCTTACTTTCAAGTAACCATTAATCAAGTAACTATCTCTATAGATTCACCCATCCTGAATTTCATTTACCAAAGACTTACAAAATACTAAACAAGGAGTCAAATAAGCTAAAAACAATAAGATAACTTTTCATGACCTATGTATTGATATCTCATAGATCTAAAGCTAACATTTTTAGCAATTGCCTTCTGCTTTAGCAGTAGTATAGTTACTGAGGTGTGTGTGGGGAGGTCTTTTCCTCAAACCAAATGACCCTGGAATCTTAGGACTTTTAGGATCTTCTCTTTCTTTTTATCCCTTCTCTTCTCTTTATGATGGGTTGTGATTATTTGCCATTGAGACGCTTCTGACTCATGGATGCTCCATGTGTATCAGAGTAAAAAGGTGTTCCCTAGGGTTTTCAATAACTGATATTTTGGAAGTAAATTAGCAGATCTTTATTCTGAGGTGAGTGGACTTTAACCTCTAACTTTTGATTAGCAGCTAACTTTGTTAACCATTTTTACCACCCACAGCCTCTTTGGATCAATAGATATCCCTTTTTGTCATCATCAAGATGCCTCGTTTTAATAGTGTTCCATCTTACTTTCTGCTTTGCTATTTCTAATGTTCTCTGAACTGAGAAACCAACCACTTGGCATGTTTGACTACAATGAAAATAGACTCTAAGAGTTCTATAGTGAGGATGTATTTCTTTTTTTAGTAAGTTGGATCAGCTTTAGTGACTAATTTGTAAAATCTATTTTTGTTGTAATATTTCCTGCTCATTTTCTGACTCATGCCTCTATTCTAGGTATGGTTCCTGAGAGTAC
Source organism: Nesogale talazaci (assembly GCA_004026705.1). Classification (NCBI taxonomy): domain Eukaryota; kingdom Metazoa; phylum Chordata; class Mammalia; order Afrosoricida; family Tenrecidae; genus Nesogale; species Nesogale talazaci. The sequence continues at coordinate 39,673 of PVJH01019956.1, read as the reverse complement.
AGGTTCCTAATTAGTTGAACCAAATTATACTATTCTTAGTTAGGCAATAAACCTTGTTTCACCCCACTAACTCAGTTATCCTTAAGACAGAAATCAAACAGCCTGAGTTACTCCGGATAGACTAGAGGAACAAATTTCAGAGACACGCATAAAGGGTTTATATTCAAAAGAAATGTGACACTAAGAAGGCATCCCAATCCAGTCCAGTGCAAAGTCATAAGTTCAGTTCAATATTAACCCATATGCCCACAATCAGTCTATAAAGTCTGCTTCCGGCTCAAGAAGTCACAGGTCAGTGGGTGTAGAATTCTGGCGCTGGCAGGGGTCTCCCCATGGTTCCTCGCTTCCAGGGCTCAGACCCATCAACAGCATGCCATTCCAGCTTCAGAGGTCTGTCTTCATCAGGGCAAAGCCCTGTTGGTCTCTCTGCTGGCTCCTCCAACTTCTCTGAGGCTGCATCTTGTCTCTTCCGTGATTAAGCATCTCTGAAACTAACTCCCAACAACTGGGGAAGATAGCTTCTCATCTTCATGAGGGAAATACCGCAAGATTTCCCAGGAGTCTCAGGTGAAAGCCATGCCCAGATAGAGGCCTCATCGGCTACTCAATGGCTTTCTCCTGATTAACAGGCCAGACTCCACCCCTACATTTTAATTATAAAATTAACATGAGCACATGACTGCCACACAGCCCCTCCTCTGAGAAGGATTTCATTGATTTAACCATAATTCCAATTGCCATGGAAGGGGCATTTTCAGACGTAGGTTATACTTCAATATGTGACTCTTTCTATTAATATCACATTACTGAAGGGAATTTTAGAATTGCACAGTCATTCTTACACCTATTCTTCTTTTCCATTCCAGATGTACCTAGACTATGAGGTGAGAGAAAAATATATTTTCTGGGTGTTAACTTGTTATTATGTAGTTCATTTTTATGTCACTTCAGGTTTCAAACAAAGGATCAAAAGTAAGCTATACTTTCCTGTTTCTTCCAATGTGGCAATGTCCTTCATGTGTTCATCATTGCTTTTGAGCGATACCTGGTACTCTATTGTATGTATGTAGAGTTCTTTAATTCGTTCATCTGTTGATGGAAATTTGGGTTGTTTCCAACTCCTTGCAATTGTGAACTGTGTCTCCATGAACATTGGAGCACAGATGTCTGTCCCTGGTTTGTTTCTTGTCTCTTCTGGGTAGGGGGATTACTGGATCATATAGTAGCTCAAAATCCATCCATTTTAGATATTGCCAAATCGATTTCCATAGTGGCTTTACATACTTACAGATTCATCAGCAGGGGAGGAGAGTTCCTATCTCATCACAGCCCCTCCAACACTTGTTGCCTTTGGATTTTTGAATTGGGCTATCTGTGAGGGTGTTAGGTGATATCACATAGCTGTTTAATTTGCATTTCTTTAATGGCTAATGATCATGAAGATTTTATTGGCTATTTAGATTCCTGCCATTGTGAAACTTCTGTTCAGGTCCTTTGCCCACCTCCTCAGTAGACAATTCAGTTTTTTCTTTTTGGAAGGTAGCAGAGTATTGCAGAGTTTTGTAATCAAGCCTTTGGCTGATGTGTCATTGCTAAAGATGCTGAATTTTTTTATATACACAGGTGTTTTATCTTCAGAATATCCCACTTGTCAATTTGTGACTCATCTGAATTTGCGTTCTTTCCTATTTCTGACAGCCTATGTATTCCCTGCACCAAAGTTTTCAGGTTGGTCCCCATTCCCTCATTGATGGCCCTAATAGTTGGGGGGTTTTCCTCGAGGTCTGTGATCTACCTTGAGTTTATTCTTGTGCATTGGAGTGAAATAAGGGTCTTGTTTCATTTTTCTGCGGGTAGATATCCATTTTGTCCAACAGCATTTGTTGAAGAGGACATCTGCTTCCCATTTGATGATTTTGGAACACTTATCAGTTGTCTGTATGCTGATGATTTTATTTCTGGGTTTTCAATCCTTTTCCATTGGTCTGAATATCTGTCATTATATCAATACCATGTAGTTTTCACCACCATGGCTGTATAACTAATATATGCTAAAATATTGTAAAGCACCGTGTCCTTCTTCTTGAGAAGTTCTCTGCTAATTCAGGGCTTCTTTCCTCTCTATATGAAGTTGATACCCAGTTTTTCCATTTCTTTGAAGAAAGATGAGCGTAATTGTATAGGTATTGCTTTAAACTTATATAGTGTCTTGTGCAGAACTGACATCTTTGCTATATTGAGTTTTCTGATCCACGGGTATGGGATATTCTTACATTTGTTGAGGTCACTCTTGGTTTCTTGTAATAGTGTTCTGTAGTTTTCCTCATAAAGATATTTTTTTTGTGCCATCACTGCCCTGGTGGGAGTAGAAAGCCCAGCCTTGCTCCTGGAGAGCTGCTGCTGGATTTGAACCATAAACCTATGGGCCGCAGTCCCACACACAACCACTACACCATCAGGCCTCAGTCCCTAGATCTTTTGTTCTTTTAGTCAGGTACATCCCTACATATTTCAATTTGTTCTTGACTATTGTGAAGGGTACCACCTTTTAAATCTCCTCTTCTGTGGTCTTATTCAAGGTGTATAACAGTCCAAAAGACTTCTGTTTGTTGATCTGTATCCTGCTACTCTGCCATGCTCCTCAATTGCTTCCAGTACTCCCCTTGTGGAGTTTTTGGGATTTTTCATATATAAAATCATATCATCTGAAAGTAATGATAGTTTCACCTCTTCATTCCCTAGGTGAATACCTTTGATGTCTTTAGTCAAGTACAAAAGGACAAGCACAACATGAGCCCACTGAGGTAAGTTTTAAAAAATGCATAAGGGGCATAGGGGAAAAGGTGCTGTATTCCTTGGGTGAGGTCCAGGTAGCATGTCAGGGGGCAGACCGAATTCAGGGAACAGATGGTAGCCAACTAAAAAGGAGGGGGGGAAATGGGTAATGGGGGAACAGGGCACTAACCCATCCAAGGGGAGGGTATTGTTTATATCTCCACAGTCAAAGAGGGACCAGACTTCCATCTGGTGTTCCAAAATGTGAATACAACATACTGACACGAAGCAGAGAACAGAAGAGAGGTCTGAGCAGACAGCCGCAATCCCAAATACATGGACAGACTTCCTTCCAGAAGAATTTGCTTCAGAGAGCAGCTCTGAAACTACAGCTGGGGGGTGGGGGGGAGATCTGATCAGAGCTCACAGGAGCAAATGAAGGGGAAGGAAGAGAGTGTAGCATATCCTGGCCCACCAAACCTTGAGGACAATAATATCCCTACTCAGAGCAGTGAATACCCAGAGAGGATCATGACTATGGGATATGTTCTTCACTGACCCATAGCCCTGCAGGGGACAACACTGGAGACACAGTGCGGGAATTGCACCTGATGTGACACAACCTCATTGAGACAAAACACTAATGGCGTGCAGCAGAACAACAAAGGGAACAGATCAAGTATGTTAGTCTGGGTAAACTAGAGAAACAAATACATAGACTGGCATATGGATATAAGGGAACAGTTTATATACAAGAGGAATAGGACATTAAGAAAGAATCCCAACCCAGTGCAGTTCAAAGTCATAAGTCTGATATTAGCCCATATGCCTGACACTAGTCTATAACATCTCCTTCTGACTCACATAGCCACAGGCCAGTGGGTGCAGAATGTCGACACTGGTAGGGGTCTCCCCATGGCTCCTCGCTTCCAGGGCTCAGGGTCCATCAACAGCATCCAGTGGTGATAGAAGCAACCCAGCGCTGGCAGGGCTCTCCACATGGCTTCACCAGCTTCAGGTCTGGTACCATCAGGGTAAGGCCTTGAGGCTTCTCCTCCGGCTCCTTCAGCTCCTCGGATGCGGCCATCTTGTCTTGTCCGCAATTCATCGTCTCTGACACTAACTCCCAACAACTGGAGAGATAGCTTCTCATCTCCATGAGGGAAATATCACGAGATTTCCCAGAAGTCTTAGGAGAAAGCCATGTCCACACAGAGGTCTCATTGGCTACTCAGTGGCTATCTTCAGATTAACAGGCCCTTCAGATTAACTCCAGCCCTACATCTCAATCATAAGATTAACATAAGAACATGACTGTCACATCAAGGAAGTCCTGGGGGAGTGCAAAAATAAACTTTGGGGCCTGAGCATAATACCCCATCAGACGACTGGAAAACAATCCTAAAGGTCAACAAACAGATCTTGAATTAATTACAGGCTTTTCTCTCTCTTTTTTTGACATTGGTTTTTTGTTGCTGTTTTGTTTTCTTTTGTCACTTTATTTTGCTCTTTCTTGATTTTGTGCATATTATTATCTTTGCAGGTCTATCTAGATAAGATAGGCTAGATAAACAATCTGGAGGAGGAAACAACAGACTGATGGTTCCAGGGGTAATGGGAGAGGGGAAAGCTGGGGATAGGAAGTGGTGTTAACAAATCCAGGGACAAGGGAACAACATGTAATCCAAAATCGGTGGCCAAGAGGGTGTAAGAAGCCTGGTAGGGCTTGATCAAGGTCAATGCAACCAAGAGGAATTACTGAACTCCAATTGAAAACTGAGCATGATCATGGTACAAGAGAAAAGTAAAAGGAAATAGAGGAAAGAGCTAGGAGGTAAAGGGCATTTATGGAGGTCTAGATACAGGTATGTACACATGTAAATATATTTCTATATTTTGATGGGGAAATAGACCTATGTGCTAAGCATGTGCATAAACAAATGTGGTAAAGAAAGTTAATGGTGCCCTGCTATCAAAAGACATAGCATCTAGGATCTTAAAGACTTGACCGTAAACAAGTGGCCATTTAGTTCAGAAGCAACAAGACCCACATGGAAGAAGCACACCAACCTGTGTGATCACGAGGTGTTGAAGGGATCAAGGATCAAGAAATCTTATCGTGGTGAAAAAAGGGAAGTGCAGATTGGGGATCCAAAGCTCATCTGTACACAACTGGACATCCGGAGGCAAGTCAGTCAAGGTGTAGTATAGCAATGATGAAATATACAACCTTCCTCTAGTTCAGGGGTCCTCAAACTACTGCCCGTGGGCCACATGCAGTCCGCCAAGGACATTTATCTGCCCTGCCGGGTTTTTGTTATCATTGCTGTCCTGCTTCGCAACTGACTCATTCTGGGCCCTCGGTGATTTTATTCATAGTTTTTTTTTTTAACTATAGTCTGACTCTCCAATGGTCTCAGGGACAATTAACTGGCCCCCTTTTTAAAAAGTTTGAGGACCCCTGCCTCACCCCCACTATTGTGATCCCAATTCTACCTTACAAATCTGGCTAGACCAGAGTGCAGATAGGAACTGGAAACACAGGGAATCCAAGACAGATGATCCCTTCTAGACCAGGGGTGAGTATGGTGATATAGGAATAGTGGAGGGAAGGTAGGGTAGAAAGGGGGAACCAATTACAAGGCTCTACATATAACTTCCTCCCTTGGGGATGGACAACAGAAAAGTGGGTGAAAGGAGATGTCAGACAGTGTAAGATATGACAAAATAATAATAATAAAAAATAAATTATAAAGTGTTCTTGAGGAAAGGAAGGAGGGAGGAAGAGGAAAAATAAGAAGCTGATACCAAGAGCTCAAATAGAAAGCAAATATTTTGAGAATGATAATGACAACAAATGTACATATGTGCTTGACACAATGTGTGTATTTATTCATGTATGTATTGTGATAAGAGCTGTATAAGTCCCCAATAAAATGATTTTTTAAAATAGCCTATAAGTTAAAGAAACTGTGTTTTGGGGGGGCTATATAATAGTTTTTTGTTGACATCATGAAGGAAATCTAAACATAGTTATATTTTTGTAAAGAGTTTTGTCACAGTTAGAAAGATTGTTTGAAATCAGAAAAAAGCAAAAACCTTCCACACTTTGTTTTTGAGGAGGATTGCATATGTTAACTGCTTACACATTGCACTGATGATTTTAGCTTTTGAAGTGAAAAGAAGAGAAAACACAGCTTCCATTCTTTTCTATCAGGTATTTTTAGACATGCCAACTCATTTTTCTGTGGCATATATAGCCCAAGTTAACAAGAAAAATGAATCACTTCCATTATTATGTAAGAACTGAGACATCATAGTAGCATAGTTTACATATTGCATTTCAGAAGCAACATTCTCTCTGAGCTTTGAAGTTAAAATTGGTTTGTCACCCTGATTGAACTATGAAGAGTGTTCACACCTAAACTGAGTTTATAATATAGCATAAAATATACATAATCATTATTGTGCTGCATGGTCGTAGTGTTAGCTGATCTAGTCAGAATTCATTAGAATCCCCTCTGTTCTACAGAACTGAACAATGCCTAGTCCTGTGCCATCCTCATAATCATTGCTGGTTGAACCCATGGTTGCGGCATACTGTGTCAGAATCTCACTAATAATGTTTCTCTTTTTCAATTGACCCTTTATGTGGCAGTCAGGTGCTCATGTTAATTTTATAAATGAAATGTAGGGGAGGAGTCTAGCCTGTTAATCTGGAGATAGCCATTGAGTAGCCAATGAGGCCTCTATGTGGGCATGGCTTTCTCCTGAGACTTATGGGATATCTCACGATATTTCCCTCGTGAAGAAGAGAAACTTATCTCCCTGGTTGTTGGGAGTTAGTTCTCAGAGATGATGAATCACGGACAAGATGGCAGCGTCTGAGAAGCTGGAGGAGCTGGCGGAGAGACTACACGGCTTTGCCCTGATGGAGCCAGACCCCTGAAGCTGGGGCGCCCACATGGAGACCTCTGCCAGCGAGGTTGCTTCTGCTGTTGTTGGACCTTGAGTCCTGGAAGCGAGGAGCCATGTGGAGACCCCTGCCAGCGCCTGGATTCTGCACCCACTGACCTGTGACTTTGTGAGTCGGAAGGAGACCTTATAGACTGATTTTGGGCATATGGGTTAATATTGGACTTATGATTTTGAACTGGACTGGGCTCAATGTCCTGTTCCTCTTGTATATAAACCTTTTCCTTTTATCTATATCCATGTCTATAAAATTTGTTCCTCTAGCCTACCCAGACTAACACACTTTATGAAGCACGATGTCCTTTTCCAGTGATTGCTTCCTCCAAAAACCTGCCTAAAGGACATGAAATAAGCTCTTTCTATCAAATCATGCTTCCAGGGAGCATGCTGCCTGCACTTTTTCCTAGTCAGATTTGTTGGTTCTTCTGGCAGTCTGTAGCAACCCAATACTCTTTGCCAACACTGTATCACGGCATAATTTCCCCCCAGTTTTCCTTATTCATTGACCAGCTTTCACATACATAAGAGCCTATGACTTGGGCCCAGTACTTCTGTGTTCTCAGGTGACATCTTTGCTTTTTTATTTTAACACTTTATGCATATCTTTTGCATCATGTGTACTGAATGCAATACATTACTTTATTTCTTAATTATTTCTCATATGGACATTGATTATGGATTCAAACCCAGATATACCTTATTTTATTACAATTTACTTTTTTTCATTTCCCAAATAGCCTACACATTGAAGGCGTATGACCATCCTATGTTGACTACTGGCATCATTGCTCCCATTCTCCATGTGTCTGTGTTACATTTTGATAATACAATATTTCAAGCATCTTTCCAATGCCATTAAATGTTTAATAATACAGTATGGAGATAATTTAAATTCAGGAAACAAACAAAAACTGTGCACCTCACTTCATTTGCTCTTTTGCAGTGATCTGGAAACAAACCCACAATATCTCCAGTGTTTGCATCCCTGCAAAATATAAGTCTTAAAAATTTCAAAATCGGGCTGAGCCCTGGTGGCGTAAGTGGTTGAGTGCAGGACTGCAGCCTGCGGGTTTGGCGGTTCAAATCCAGCGGCGGCTCTCAGGAGCGGCACTGGGTAGCGCCCACGACCACCAGAGGCAGTGATGCCCACAAAAACAAAATTCAAAATCTTCTCCATTTATTAAAATGTTCATTTTGGTCTAGTTGTAAGGATTTTCCATTTGAAATATGTGAGGTGTAATCTATACCACGGGCTATAGACTATGATCTTCATCAGTAATTGCTCCAGTCCTCTTCAAATTCATCTAGCAAAGTCGCATCATCTGCATAGTGCAGATTCTTAGTGGATCTTCCTCCAGTCCTGCCAGCACATTCTTCATATAGCTCAGCTTTCCAGGTGATTTGTTCACCAGAGAGATTCAATAAGTATGGTAAAAGCATGCATCCCAGCTGCACATCTCTCTGAATTTTAAATCAGGCAGTGTCCCTCTGTTTCACATGAAAGACTGCGTTGGTACGTACACAGACTTCTCATCTGCACAATTAAGTGCTCTGAAATTTGCATTCTTCACAGTGTCACCCACAATTTGTTGAGATCCACACAGTCCAGTCAATAAAACAGAAGTACACAGCACCTTTCTGGTATTCTTGTTGGCTGTCAACCAAGATGCATTTGAGAGCAGTAGTATCCTTTCCATGTCCTCTTCCAAGTTCTGCCTCAATGTGCATCAGTTTTCTGTTGATGCACAGCTGCAACTGTTTCTAAATTAGCTTCAGCAAAGTTTTACTAGTTTGTGATATTAATAATTTTGTTCACTAATTCCCACATTCTGTTGAATCACTTTTCTGTGGCATAGGCATGGATATGGAAATATGAATCCTTTGCAAGCAGGTAGCTGTCTTCCAAATTTCTTGGCAAAGATGGGTGGGCGTCTCTGGTGTTGTATCTGTTTGTTGAAACATCTTAATTGCTATATCAACAATTCCTGGAAGTTTGTTTTTCACCAATGCTTTCAGTATAGGCAGAACTTTTTTCTTCAAAACCATTGTTTTTTGAACATATGCTACCTTCTGAAATAAGGTTCTGAATGTCTTTTAATTATTTGTGATACAGTGAATCTATGTATCATGTCCCAAAGCATCTTCTTTTGATGCTCCTTGATTCACTCAATATTTTGTCCATAGAATCATTCCATTGTGCAACTTGGGACTTGGGTTTTTTTTTTTTTAGCTTGAAAAACACCAAGTGTATTGTTTCATTTGGCATTCTAACTCTGGGTCTTTAAACATTTTATTATAATACTTTTTGAGATATCCTTCAAAATCTTCTGTTTAGCTCTTTAACTCCATTTTCTCCATTTTTTTATCCACTCTATAATCAAGAGCAATTTTCAATCTTTTCTGAAGTCTTTTTTTGGCTATTCCTTTCTTTCCTATTTTTAATGACCCTTTACTTTCTTCATAGATGCTGTCCTTGATGTCATCTCCCAACAGTTCTGACCTTCAGTAGTGTTCAGTGCATCACATCTATTCTTGAAATAGTCTCTAGACCAGTGTTTTCTCAACCCTCTGAATGTTGCAACCCTTTATTACAGTTTCTCATGTTGTGGTGACCTCTCAACCAAAAAATTATATTTTTTGCTACTTCATAACTGTGATTTTGTTACTGTTATGAGTCAGGTGACTCCTCTGAAAGGGTCATTTGACCTCCAAAGGAGTCAAGATGCACAAGCTGAGAACCCTGCTCTAGATACAGGTAGGGTACACAGAAGGTCATATTTTGGTCTTCAAGGTCTGGTTTTAATTTCCTGAGCTTCTGCCTGACAATTGCCATCAGCTCTGGTTCTTGCTTTGACTGATGTTACTGAGTTTCTCCATGTCCTCTATTCACAAATATAATCAATGTGATTTTTGTGCTTTCCATCTGGTGAGGCCTACATGTATAGTGAGCATTTATGTTGTTGAAAAGTGATATTTGCAATAAAAAGTAGCCTTTTATGGTTCTATCATCTCATCACCAAAGTAATAATTTTCAACTACTAATCCTTGTTTGTTTTCAATTTTTGTATTTCAATCACCAGTAATTATTATTCATCTTGATTGCATATTTGGTTAGTTTCACACTTCTGACATATGTTAAAGTCTTTAATTTCTTCATCTTTGGCACCAATGGTAGGTGTTTAAATTTGCATAATGGTATATTAGCTATTATTTTTTTGTAGGTGAATGAATATTATTCCATCCTTGACAATGTTGTACTTTGGGGTAAATCATAAACTGTGCTTTTAAATTTTTCATTTCTGACAGAATAGACTATATAATCATCTGATTGAAAATCACAAATGCTCATTGATGTCAGTTCACTAATGCCTAGGATATCTTGGATCCCTACCCAGGCAAGAACACTTTGTTCTACTACTGTGGCATTTCAGAATGTTCACTGGCCCAATGTGATCACTGAAGTCAAATAGGTTCATAAGCAAATGTGGTGAAGAAAACCCATGGTGCCCAGCTATCAAAGGACATGGAGTCTGGGGTCTCAAAGCCTGAAGATAAACAAATGGCCATCTAGCTGAGAGGTATCCAAGCCAACAGGGAAGAAGTGGCCACGAAATGTCAAAAGGACCAGGCCTCAGGTATCAAACAGGAAAAATGGTATCACTGTGAGCCATCTCATGAGACAACCACTGAGGACATACGGGGATTGAACAGGAGTGGTAAAGATGGTTGATGGTACCTGGCTATCAAAAGATATGACATCCAAGGACTTAAAAGTTTGAGGGTGAACAAATGGTTATATGGCCCTGGAAGAACAAAGCCCACTTTAAAAGATGCACACCAGCCTGCACGACCATGAGATGTGGAAAGACCCAAATATCAGGCATACCACCCTCGTGACAAGATCATGGAAGACTGAAGGAAGCAGATGCAGATAGAGAGGAGAAATCTGATTGCACCCAACTACCAAATGATAAAGACCTGGGTTCGCAAAGGCTTGAGGGTGAATGGATGGACATCTAGCCCAGAAGCAGCAAAGCCCACATGGAAGAAAAACACTAGCATGTGTGATCACGGGGGGCTGAAGGGAGCAGATATCAAACATCAAAAAACAAGAACCATGTCACTATGAATGGGGGGAGAGCAGAGTGGGGACCCAAGGTCCACCTGTGTGTAATTGGACACTCTCACACAGGGGAGGCTTGGGGAGGAGACAGGCTAGTGAGGCTCAGTGAGGTGGCAATGAAGCATATAACTTTCCTCTAGTTCCTGAGGGCTTCCTCCCTCCAACTGTCATGGTTCCAGTTCTACACTACTGTGGAGCTGAGAAATGGAAATGCGGGGAACCCAGGATGGATTAACCATGTGAGATCAGTAGTGGGAATGAAGCTGCTGGATGGGTGAAGGGGAGCTGGAATGGAGAGGAGGAGCCAACTTCAGGGATCTACATATAACCTCCTACTGGGGGGACAGACACTGGGTGAGAGGGCAAGGGGAGACATCGAGCAGTGTAAGTTATGACAAAGCAATAATTTATGGAGTATTGAGAGTTGGTGGGGGATTGGGGAGCAAGGATGGAGGGGAAGAAAGGGGAGACTGAGGTTAGAGGCTCGGATGGAAAGGTGGAGGTTCAGAGAGTGATGACAGCTGCAGGCATGTGAAGAAGCGTGGCACAATATATGTATTTATATATTATGAAAAGCAATGTATGAGCCCCCAGTAAAATGATTAAACATGAAAAAAATTAATCATTTTATTGGGAGCTCTTACAAATATCACAACATTCCATAGTTCAATCACATCAAGCAGTGTTGCCTAATTGTTATCAGTTTCAAAACCTTTTTTTCTTCTTGAACTCCTTGATATAAGCTCCCCTTTATGCCCTTCCCCCTCCCTATGCCCCAGGAATCCTATCCCCATCATGTTTTACACAAACCAATTAGGATATCAAACTTTATTTAATCCATTTCATTTTTTATAACTTGTAACTTTCCCAGATTTAATGTTCTCATTATTAACTGATGTTTGCAGATGCTTCTTCTCATTTTCCTCTTTTTTACTGCTCCTCCATTTTATCACGTATCATGTCCTTCTTCAGGGACTGATTTTTTTCTTGATAACATATTCAAAGTATGTGAGATGAACTTGTCGTCTACGCCTCTAAGAAGCATCCTGGTTGTACTTCTTGCAAAACAGTTTGTTTGTTCTTTGGGCAATGCAAGATACTTTCAATATTCTTTGAGAGCACCATAATTCAAATGCATAGATTCTTTGACCTCCTTTATTCGATGTCCTACTTTCACATGCATATGAAGTATTTGAAAATTCCATGGTTTGGATCTGACCAATTTAGGTTGCAAAGTAATCCCTTTGCTTTTCAACACTTTAAAGAGGTCTTGTGCAACAATTTTCCCAAAGCAATATGTCCTTTGATCTCCTCACTGCTGGTTCCATGAGCATTGATTGTGGATCAATACAAGATGAAATATTTCACAAGGTCAGTCTTTTCTCTCTTTATCAAGACGTCATCTACTGCTCCAGTTGTAAGGGTTTTGGTTTTCTTTACATTAAGTTGTAATCCATACAGAAGGCTGTAGTACTTAATCTTCATCAGAAATCCCTTCTCACTTTCAGCAAGCAAGATTGGGCCATCTGTATATCACAGGTTATTAATAAACTTTCCTCCAATCCTGATCTGAATTCTTCTTCATCATCCCTGTTGTTTGCTTAGTATAAAGATTGAATATGCACTGTGAGAAGATAGAACCTTGACAATCATGTTTCCTGATTGAAACCAGGCAGCATTCCCCTTTGATGTTCACTCAATTGCCATTTGATCTCTGCGCATGTTTTGCATAAGAATGTTCAGGAATTCCCATTCTTCTGAAGGCTATCCAAGATTTGTTTTGACCCACACAGTCAAAAAACCTTGGCATAGTCAGCAAAACCCAAGTAAACATTTTTCTGGTATTCTCTACTTTAAGTCAAGATCCATCTGTCACCAGATATCATATTCCTTGCTCCAAGTTCTCTTTTGAATTTGATCTGAATTTCCAACAGCTGCTGTTTGAGAACTACTGTCAATGCATTGTTGAATGTTCTTCAGCAAGATTTTATTAGTATGTGATATCAATGATCTTGTTGTATAACTTGAGAAGTCTGTTGGTCACCTTTCTTTGGAATGGGTACAGATACAGATCTTTTACAGTTAGTTAGCCTTGTAGCTACCTCCCTAGCTTCCTAGCATAGATGAGTGAGTACATTAAGTGTTTGATTTCAATTTGAATTCCATTAATACTGGGAACCTATTTTTTGGCTAATGCTTTCAGTACAGCTTGAACTTCTTCCTTCAGTACCATTTTTGGTCTTGCTTATATGTTGTCTCTTGAAATAATTGAATGTCAAGTAGTTCAATATTATAATTCAGGGCTTAAATGTTTAAAAATGTTTTCAGCTTAAGATATGATGACTGTGTTTTTCCCTTTTTTTTCTACCTCTGAGTAATCACACAACTCATTATATTTTCCTTTGTCTTTTCAAGCTGCCTTTTGAAATGTTTTTTTCAGTTCTTTGATGTCATCATTTCTTCCATTTATCTTATCTGTTCTACTTTCTACTATTAATAGCAAGTTTCAGAGTCTCTTCTGAAGTTCACTTTGACATTTTCTTTCCGGTCTTTCAAAATGACTGTTTGTTTTCTTTATGAATGCCACCCACATCATTAGATCTTCTTTCATTTATGTTCAATGCATCAAAACTGTTCTTGAGAGGTTCTCTAAATTCAGGTGGGGTAGACTCTACTTGTATTTTGACTCTAAGTGGACTTGTCCTTCTCTTCAGCTTCAATCTGAACTTGCATATAAGCAATTTATGGTGGACCTGTTTTAAGATGATGACATTGGGCTGTTCCAATTTTTTCTCCAAAGATGTAGTCCACTTTGGTTTTTGTTGATTTCATGTAGAGAAGTCTAAATATATTGTATCCTTTTGTGAAATAAGCTATTTATAATGAAGAAGTTGTTGGTCTTGCAAAATTCTATTATGCAATCTCCAGCTTTGTTTCTATCACCTAGTCCATATTTTCCAACTATGGTTTCTTCTTTGTTTCCAACATTCACATTCCAATTGACAATAATTATCAATGCAATTTGATTGCCTATTTGATCAATTTTATACTGAAGAATCTGGTAGATCTTTCAATTTTTTCACTAGTAGGTTTAATGATTGGTGCATAAATTTGAATAATATTATTACCTGGGCTTTCTTGTATATAGCTATTATCCTATCAAAGATATTTTCCTATCACAAATTACTTCAAGAGAGAGCTTAAAGTGTTCTTTTTACAATGAATGCAACACCATTCCTCTTAAACCTGTCATTCCCTGCATGTAAATCATAACATTTTCTTTGTAAACCATGTGAAGGCCACACATGAACTCTGGCTACACAAGGGAGAAAGAGAATCTATCTCCACGTCTTCACAAGGCTAATTGCAACAAAACAGAGGTCAGAAATGTCTCTACCTTCCATCTTTCTTTACCTATTCTGAAATCAACTATTTGTCTCATGCTCTCTCTCTCTTTTTTTTTTTTTTTTGCTGGAAAATAAAATCCTCTTTTACAATTTCCACATAGAATTCACAGGCAATACTCATGATTTCGGGAATCTATTAGGGAAGTTACAAGGTTCAAACAAGCTTGGGTCCAAAAATATTAAGGATAATAGTTTTTTGTCCAGAACACTGCTTCTCAGCTAGCAGTAAAGTCCCACAGACACTGGTTTTTTGACTTTTGCTTCTATGGGTCATGTGCATACTCTGCCTCAACAGTATCATTGTCTCCATGTTGTTCTTCTGCTGTGTTTCATGGTCTCCTTTCCTTGGTCTCTGATCTGACTCCTGCTGCCTCTACCACTTTAAAGAGGTATTTCAAAGTGATTTGCTGGTGGCTCTTCTTCCTTCATGGTCCAGGGAATTTTCTCCTCCAGCTTCTGAGAAAGCTCTCTTGTATTCTGTGGGATGGCAACTAAACGGACTAATCCCCTCTATGAGTGTTTCACATGCCCTCTTCCCATGTTGCAATTGTTGCGAGGGGCCAGTGCGTCAGTTCTGAGTCACAGCTACCTTATGCACAACAGAAGTAAACATTGCCTGGTCCTCTGCCATCCTCACAGTTGTTCCCATGCTTGAGTCCATTGTTGCAGTCATGAGGTCACCCCCTCTCCTGGAGGGTTCTTTTTTTTCCTTGCCCCTCTACTTTACCAAGCATGTTGTCATCCTCCAGGGACTGGTCTTTCCTGACGACACGTCTAAAGTATACAAGGCTCACAATCGTAGCCTGTAAGGAGTCATCTGGTCATATCTTTTCAAGAGAGATTTGTTTGCCTTTTTAGCAGACTGTGTCACATTGAATATACTTCTCCTGCACCATAATTCAAATGCATCATTTTTCTTCAATCTTTTTTGTTCAATGTCCAATTTTCATATCCATAAGAGGTCATTGTAAATACATTGGCTTGGGATAGGAGCAACTTATCTGCAAAGTAAAAGCATCCTTCTTTTCAATATTCTTAAGAGGTCTTGTGTAGCCAAGTTGTCCAATACAACTTGTCTCTTGTTCTCAACTGCTGCTTCCATGATCATTGATTGTGGGTCCAAGCAAGATGAAATTCTTGAAACGTTACACTTTCCTCCATTCATCATGTTACCTATTTGTCCAGTTGTGAGAATTTTGGTCTTATTTACATTGAGTTGTAATCCATACTGAAGGCAGCAATCCTTTACCTTAGCAAGTGCTTCAGGTTCTCCTCACTTTCAGCAAGAAAGATTGTGTCCTCTACATATTGTGGACTGTTAATTAGCCTTCCTGAAATCCTGATGCCACCTTCTTCTCCATATGATCCTGTTTCTCCAATGATTTGTTCAGCATTCAGATTAAATAAGTGTAGGGAGACGATACAACCCTGACATACACCTTTCCTGGTTATAAACCATGCAGTATTCTCTAGTGCATTCGCACAGCTGCCTCTTGATTTAGGTACAAATTCCACAGGAACACAATTAAGTGTTATGAAATTCCCATTCTTCTCAAGGTTATTCAGGATTTGTTATGAAACATATAGTATAATGCCTTGGCATAGTCAATAAAACATAAGTCAATACTTTTCTAGTATTCTCTTCTTTGAATTAATATCCTTATGATATCAACAATGACATACACTTGTTTCACATTATCTTCTGAATCTGGCCTGAACCTAGGTAAATTTACTGATATAACCATTATTAAATAATCTTTGCCTAGATTTTACTTGCATGTAATATCAGTGATATTGTTCTATAATTTTTTGTTCTATAATTTGAGCATAGTGGGGTCACTTTTTTGGGGGATGGGTACAAATATGCATCTGTTTCATTTAGTTGGTCAAGCAGCTGTCTTCAAAATTTCCTGGCATAGACAAGTGAGCACTTCTTGTGTTTCATTAGCTTGCCACTTCAATTGACATTCCATCAGTTCTTCGAGCTTATTTTTGGCTAATTTTTTCAGTGCAGCTTGAACTTCTTCCCCTTAATTTTTGGTCATGCGCTACCTCCCTCTTAAAATGGTTGAATGTTGACCAGTTCTTTTTGGTACAGGGGCTCTGTGTATATGTTCCACATTCTTTTGATGCTTCCTGAATCATTCAATATTTTGCCCAGAAAATCTTTTATTATTGCAACATTTTTTTAAGCAATGGAGTTCTCTGGTCAAAGGGATTTCTTTTTAAATTTCCCCCCCAACTTTTTAGGGGCAAATAATTTACATATAACATTCAATACTTCAATCATTCAATCATGTCATAGAGAATTGTAAAATCAATCCCATATCAATTTTAGAGCTTTCTCCCACCCCAATGGTTAAATCACCTTTAAGATGATTTATGTAATCACAATTCACTCTAGTGCCCCCTCTCCACCCCCATCTTTATTAGGTACTCCCCCAATCCCCTTTTCCTCCCTATTCCACCCCCCCACCTCCTGCATTGCCTATATCACCTTGTATCTATAATTATAATTATATATCCACTCCTCCTGTACTTCACAGTTGAGAGACAATAAAAATCAAAATCATGCTAAGGTGGTGAAGGGTAGGAATATAATAGCATACAGACAAAAATATTCATAATGTGCCTAAGAATGGAAAGACCCCCATGAATATTAAAAAAGCCAGGGAAGAAATTTCTGTCCTGGAGCCAGTAAGAGATACTTGCACCCAAACAAATTCAGATCACACCTATAGGGTGGTCAACTGGCAAAATGTGAAGTTCAATCCAGCATAATCAAGATTACAGTGGTTAAAAAAAGATTGCAATGGTATCTCTCTGATAGTAAGGCTGATCACTACTCTTTTCATTTTCTGTTAAAAGGCTTATGTTCTTGACTCTACTCTAGCTGCTGAAGGTGCTGAGTTAAGGTGCTGACAATTTTTCTCTCCTCTGTTTTCACATGTGCATTTATCACAATAAAGTGACCTCAATAGTTGCTTTTGCTGCATCCCATAGTTTTTTAGTATGTTGTATTGGTCTCACTGATTTATAGGAACATCTTCATTTTCTCTCTACTTTGGGTTAATATCCATTAGTTTTTAAGATGTGTGTTACTAAGTCTTCATGCATTTTTCTTTCTGTTGTTGTTCTTTCTATTGTAAATTTCTAACTTTATGGTGTTGTGGTCAGAAAAAACGGCCTGGATAACCGCTAGGTGTTTGAATTTCTCAAGATTGCCTTGTGTCATAGCATATGATATATTTTTTAGTAGGAGCCATGTGCACTGGCGAAGAATGTATGTTTTTTAAATGTTGCTTGGAGAGCTCTGAAAATGTCTGCTAGGTCGAGTTGTTTGATCGTGTTGTTCAGCTCTTCAGTTTATTGAGTTTCTTATCTTTTCTTGCCTTTGATTTATCCTTTTTTGAGAGTGTTGTATTAAAATTGCCTACTATTTGATCTAATTGTCGATCTGGTGGTTTCTTTTCAAGTCTTTGAGAATTGGGTGATGCATTTTGGGGGTCTTTTGTTGGGTGCATATATGTTTATTATATTTATGAGTTCTTGGTCTACTGATCCCTTGAACATTATGTAGTGCCCATTCTTATCTTATTATGTCATGTACCTTGGGGTCTATTTTGTCAGAAATTAGTATTGCTATCCCTGCTTTTTAAAAATTGTCGTTTGGTGAATTTGCCTTCCTCTGACTTTCAGTCTATTTTTATCTGTGAGTTTGAACTCTATCTTTTGAAGGCAGCAGATTGATGGATTGTGTTGTCTCATACAGTCCGATACTCTTTGTTAACATGCATTTAAACCGTTAACATTTAGTTTAATTAAATCTAAATGTAGATTGGTTGCTATCATTTCTTACTATCTGTGTTTAGTATTTTCCTTTCTTATCCTGTATAGAATAGTGTGTGTGCACAAAGAGTTTATTTTTGTCCTTGTATCTCCATTGTATCTGTGATGTTTTGAGTAATATTTTCAGTGTGTCAGTTTGTGTGTGGTGTTGCACCCTTTGATAGGCTGCAGTTTTTTTGTTTTTGTTTTTTCTCATAAAGAAACAGATAGCATTTTTTTATAATTTGTTTTTCATTTGTTTTCATGATTTATCCCCTAATTTCCTGAACAGAACTAAGCAATATTCTTTACAGGCATTCTTTCATTCACAGGACAAGGGCTTCTTCTCTGTAAACCATCATGTTTTGGTCATCTTCAGTAATTGACTTTTTACCCTAGATTTTTTATAGCAGCTGCAGGTATTGGTTGTGATTTTGGGGGCATCTTTGCTGAGCTAATTATGGAACATTATCTTCCAGGATGTGTAAGGGGTGGGGGGCTGGCTCTTTAGGTCAGAAGAGTGTGTTAGCCATGATTCTCTAGAGGAACAAAACCAGGACACTTATGAGTAAATATATGGATAGGTTTATACAGCAAGACAGAATATAACAGCTAATCAGTCCACATAGTAATACAGAGGGCTCAGTTCAACTCACTTTCATGAAACAGTTAATATATTGGAAATCCTTCAATTCATGTGGGCTGTTGGATCCAAGGTCAAGGAAGCAGACAGTGGAGTCTTCCCTCAGTCAACAGTCAGGAGCTTGGGAGCTTATCCAGGCAGACTCTTATAGGATCTGGAACTCAAGCATGGTGATATGGTCCCCTTGTCTCAAGCTCAAACAATGTATGCATTAGCAGTGTGTCAAGCAGGCCTTACAGGAGCCTCAAGTTCTAGCAACGTAATGCATGGTTTGGCTTGCCTCACAGACAGTGTACCAAATGAGTTCAGGCAGAGAACTAGCTAAAGCAGCAGCAAGCTGGTCTGATCACTAGGGAACAAGAGAGATGGGGGAGGAGGACTTTCAGAGTCATTTTTCTCATTGCTCTCCAATTAAGTGGCCACTTGGTTAAACTCTGTCCATATGTTCCTTTTGGCCTAGTTGACATGATAAACCTAACTGTCACAGAGAGGATCAGATTGGCGCTGGAATAACGTAATGTGTGCAGATGAGGAAGGAATGTTAATTAGCTGGATAATTATAGTTCAGGTACTCTGGATTAGGTTTTAAGTGGGGGTATTAATCAGGAAGCCTTCCCGTAGGGATAGTAATTTTCAGTGAGCTACAGAAGAGGGTTATGGAGATCCAATTTTACTTGGTAAGATAAAGTGTATCGTGTGCTACTAAGGTGGAAGAATTAGCTTCCAAATATTATGGCAATTGGGTAAGTTAGGGATATATTGAAACTACCAATCCTTAATCAATCTTATATATTATGCAGGGGACATGCAGTCCTTCAGTTATTGTGTTTATAAGGAACATATATTCCTTTTGGCATCCTATGGTGTGTTAAATATTCTTTGACAGCACTTTAATTAAAATAGATGAACTCAATAATTTTCTTTTAGTAAATCTAATGCTTAATTTGTTGTTGTTGACTGCTATCAAGTCAGCCCTTAAATCATAATGAATCAATGCACACTGATGAAATGATGCCTAGTCTATCATCATGCCTATGATAAGTTATATCATGGACTACATTTTAGCACTACACAAGCTTGCACTGATTGCCAGGCGGTGGCTGAACATGGGGTATGCTGGCCCACAATCAAATCCTGGTTCTTGCATTGAAGGTATGAATTCTACCACTGAACCACAACTTTCCTCAATGTTTAGATGGGGAAAATCCAAACCAAAAACCTCACTGCCATCAATCAAATATAACTCCTGGAGAACCTATGAGGCAAGGTGGAATTACCCCTGTGGGATTGTAACTTTATGGGACTATAAACAGCACTGGTGTTTGCAAACTGCTAATCTAATAGCTAGCAGACTCAATGCATAGTGCACTGGGCCACCAGGACTTTTCCTAGTTAGACACCAGACCAAATTCACTGTCATGAAGTAGATACCAACTAAGAGTTACCCTACAGGACTGGGCAGAACTCCCCTGTGAGTTCCTGACATGGTAGCTCTTCAAGGGAATAGAAAGAACCGTGCTGATGGTTTTGAATTCTTCATCTCATGGACCGCAGCCCAACAGATAACCGCTGCACCATGAGGGTTCCCGTAGAACCATTGAATTATATATTAAAAAATGCTTTCAAATGTTTATGTCTGACTGTCTGGGGTCTTAAAGGCTTGAAGGTAAACAAGCGGCTGTCTAGCAGAGAAGCGACAAATCCACATGGAAGAAGCACACCAGCCTATGCAATCATGAGATGTTGACAGAATCAAGTAAAAGGCACCAGGAGACCCCAAACAAAACAAACAAAACATTGTTGAGTATTAGGGTGATTGGAGCAGAGACCCCAAACCCATCTGTAGACAATACGACATTCTCTCAGAGAAGCAAAATATTTCTCTGTTTTTCTTCCTCACCCCTCACTACCATGCCCCCAGTCTCACTACCATGACTTCCAGTTCTGGCAAGACTGAAGCATGTATACTGGTACAGAAAAGAGCGCACAACAGACAGAATCCAGTTCAGATAAACCCCTCAGGAACAGAAATGGGACCATCACTCGTAGGAGGGGAAGAGGAAGGTATGAGGAAGAAAGGAGGAAGGACAAATTGGTTGAAATGATCGATGCATAATTCATCCCTCCTCAGCTGCATGAACAGCAGAAACATGGATGAAGGGAGACAGCTGTCAGTGTAAGATATGGAAACAATAATAATAGAAATTTATCAAGGGTCATGATGAGAGGAGGGAGAGAAAACAAGGAGCTAATAAGAAGGACTCAAATAGAAAGTAATGTTTAGAAAATGATGATAGCAACATTTGTACAAATATGCTTGATACAATTGCTGTATGTATAAGAGCTGTAGGAGTATATAATAAAATAATTAAAAAAATGTATGCATCTGATGAGCGAAAACATGGCTTACCAGATAGAACCTCCTATCGATTTTGACCAGCCTAAGCCAGAATCTAACAGGTGCCCTGGGAAACCAGATACCAGACTTGAATTCTAGGGGTTTCAAGATTATTTTTGACTTGTGTATGTGTGTGTATGTGTTTGTATAGTGTAAAAAACTGCACCCCCTTACCAAATAGCTTCATTCTTTCTATCCATTTAACCCCTGGGGCACCTGCACAGAAGGTCAACCATGTGGAGTGGTGCAGAATTTCCAACTCCTTCCACCTTTTTCTGTGGGATAATCTCTGTAGAGGTGCAGTTCTTCACCAACTCATCAGCTCCCCATGAGCAAAGAAGTAGAGTGTCCAAATTAAGGATCCTTTGTTGTAATCATAATAATATTGGTCTACTGAGCTCTCCCTATATTATAAACTGGGTCGATAAATGACCCTGATAGATTACCAAATATACTCTCCACTTACTTACCACTACCTCAAGACTCCAATCTCCCTTTTTCAGGAAGATACACTATCACATAAACTAACAAGTACTAGTTCACCCCTTCAATTTCCCTTTTCCAATTTATCAAAAACTATTCAACCAGAAGATCATTTATTGTTAATACCATCACTTAATTTCTAATCTTGTGCTCCTATCTCTTTTTAGTTTACACACCCAACTCAATCAACTTCTTTCTCATCTTCACACAGTATGATTTCCAGCCCCTATCTGATCTTTTCCCTCTAACCCAAAGAGTAAATTTCCTGCCCACATACACCATCCAGAACCCTACCATTATACCTTGAAAACAATAGCCAACTGCAGTAACCACACACAAAAAAATCAAGATAGATAAAAGTTAATAACTAAAGGTTACCCCAACCTAATGGAATACATAGTAAAATAAGCCTTGGAACTACCAGAAATGATGTTTAGGCTCCTTCAAGAGATCTTGGATTAATCCTGAAAACAAAGGAAGAAATTGAAATAGTAAGACCTCACACTCAGAAGCTAAAGAATTAAATAACAAATAAAAAACAGGGTAGAAGGACTGAGCAATAGAATGGACAAAAAGAGAAATAGAATCAAAGAACTCAACGATGATCATACAGACTTCCATAAATGAGAGAAACAACCAAACAAAAAAGCGAAAAACTCTGAAGCAAACTTGAAGTTGTTATGAGATATCATGAAGAGAAATAATATACATCTCTTTAGAATATCAGAACAGAATGAAAAAAACAGTCTACATATAAAATAGTAAGGAAATACATGGAAGAACAATTTATCCCATATCACAAAGAAGGAGATGACAACCATCCAGGAAGCAGAGAGAACACCAAATAGGTTAGACCCCTGAACAAAATCAAGACATATAGTAGATTATTCAACTTCAAGAAGAATAAAAAAAACATAATCCTGAGAGCAACTGGAGAAAACAACAACAGTCACCTACAGAAGTAAATAAGAATAAGTTCCGATCTTGCAGAAGAAACCATGCAGAAAAGATGAAAATGGAGCAACACATATCCAACTTTGAAAGAAAAAAAATCCAACCAAGAATCCTATATCCAGCAAAACCATCTATCAAATATGAAGGACAAATAAAAATATCTCTAAGGAAGAGAATTCATAAAACAAAACCAGCATTACAAAAAATATTAACCACATCTTAATGGTGAGAAAATCAGCAACTGTAGCACACAAACCTGAAAACACCACACTGTAACACCACCTGGACATCAACATAATGAAAAAAGCATCCAAAACAACACAGATTTGAGGGAAACAAAGACATGAATAAATACCCCCTAAAAAAAGGAAAAATCAAACAAATAATATATATAACAGAAACAAAGCTAATTTAGAATTAAGAACATTGAATTACAAAGCATTAAATGCACCAAAGGTCAAAGAGTGGCAGACTGGATTAGGAAACAAGATCCATCAATCTTCACTGTCTTCAAGAGACACACCTCAAACTCACTGGCAATAAAAGACTGAGAATCAGAGGAAAATGAAAAACTTATGAAGCCAATAGCAACCACAAAGGTCAGGAATTGTAATATTAATCTCCAACAAAATAGACTTCAAAGTAAAGGACAAACTGAGAGACAAGAGTGAACACTACTTGATGATCAAAGGATCAATAGACCATGAACACATAGCCATAAACATACATATGCACAACGAATGACCCTTAAAATCCATGAATCAAATCTTCAAAGAGATAAAAGAATAATAACCAGATTGACAATAATAGTAGTCAATGTCAATATGCCACTCTCAAGGAAGGATAAAGAGGAAAGAAACTCAATAAAGAAACTGAATCAGTCAGAAGCTAAAGAATTAGATAACAAAGAAATACAGTATAATAACTGAGCAATAGAATGGAAGAAAAGGGAGATGGAATCAGTGAACTCAAAGACAAACACCCAATCTCCAGCAAATGAGAGAATCAATCAGACAAAAAAGCAAAACACTCTGAACAAGCAGTTCAAACTATGTTTACAAATTTCTGCAGCCAACAGCAAAAATATACATGTTCTTCTCCAATGCACATGGCATATATTCTAAAATAGAACACTTACTAGACCATGAAGCAAGTCTTACCAAATTCAAACACATTAGAGATCATTCAAACCATCTTCTTAGACCACAGTACCATAAAACTGGAAATCAACAACAGAGGGACTGAAAAAAGAAACACATGGAGACTCAACAAAACTCTTCTCAAAAAGGACTGGATTTTAGGCTAAATAAGATGAAATTAAGAGGTTCCTGGGGAAAAAATAGAATGATAACACACCATAGCAAAACCTATGGGACACAGCAAAAGCAACTATCAGAGGTCCTTTTATAGCAATTAATACACACACAAAAAAGAGAAAATCATTTTCAACACTTAAACACAACACTTACACAAATTAGAACAGAGTCAATAGCATAAACCTTTCAACAATAGGAGAAAAGAATTTATAAAAATCAGACAATAACAGAAGAAAGCAGAAAAACAATAGGAAAAATCAACAAAATAAGAAGTTGCTTTTTTATCAACAAAATTTGACAAACCACTAGCAAACAACAAAGTAAAAGAAAGAACAGACAAAACATATAGAATTAAAGAGATGAATTGGGTAGAATCACAACAGATATAAATGAAATAATAACAGTATTATGAAAGATTGCATTCTCACAAATTCAGTAATCTAGATGACTTGGGCAAATACCTATAAGTATACCCAAATTAACACAGATGGACATTAAAAACTTGAACAGGTATATACCAAAAGAAGAAATAGACAAGGTTATCAAGCAATGATGTCAAGCCTCCAGGAAGGAAAAGAATGTTTGGAAACTGAGTATGGTAGCAATTGTACAACACTGCTTGATTTAATTGAACTATGGAATGGTATATATTAATTTTCAGTTTAAAAAATAAAAAATATAAGTGAAAGATAACATTTTTTTCTCAAGAAACAAACTAACTCTCCCAATCAAAAAAAGGCCAGTACTAGATGACTTCAGGGAAAAATTTTGCCAAGTATTCAGAGGAGACCTGTCACTAATTTTACTCAAACTATTCCAGAATATAGAAATGGACAGCAAACTCCCAAGCTTATTCTATGAAGCCAGCATAGCATAACCGTGATACCCCAAACAAACAAAGCCTCACAAAGACAGAAGTACAGACCAATTTCCCTCATGAAAACAAATGCAAAAATTCTTAACAAATCCTGGCCAATAAAATCCAACAACATACAAAAAATACAGAAAAATAATTTGACAGTAAGTAGTACCAATTTCTAATAAAAGTACTAAAGATTATCTATGAAAAACCAACAGCCAATATCACACTCAATGGGGAAAAGTGAAAACATTCCCATTGAAAAAGGGAACCCAAGGGCTGAGTCCCGGTGATGTAGTGATTGTGCACGGGACTGCGGCCCACTGGGATGGAGGTTCAATTCCAGCAGCGGCTCCACAATGGCAAAGACTGGGCCTCCTACTCCCACCACCAGAGAGCAGTGATGCCAAAAAAAAAAAGAAAGAAAAAAGGAACCCAAAAAGAACGTCTTTATTCTTACTCAACATTGTGCTGGATGTCCTACTCCATACGACAACCATAGGAAGTGAAGGGAGTACATTTGGAGAAAGAAAAAGTAAAACTTACTGTTTACAGATGATTTAATTATATATTGAGAGAGGCCCAATATCTCTACAATAGGATTGTTGGAATCAGTTGAGGAATTTTATAAAGTAGCAGGATATAAGATCAACAAGCGTAAGTCCAATTGAACTCCTATATATTAGTGATGAGACTTCTGAAAAAAGATATCAAGAAAACTATAGCCACACAAAAGTTAAAATGCCTAGAAATAAATATATATAACCAAAGACACAAAAGGCAACTACAAAGCATTAATACAAGTAACCAAGAGAGCTACACAAATGGAAAAATCCTTTGTCCATGAACACAGGAAGTCTCAATATTGTGAAAATGTGAATACTGTCTTAAGCAACCTATGAATTCAATGCAATCCTGATCCAAATACCAAAATCATTCTTTAAAGAAATGGAAAAACCAATTACTAACTTCATATGGGAGGGAAGAAACCCAGAATAAGCAGAGACTTTATCAAAAGAAAGAAAGAAAGGAAAATATAAATGTTCTTGCTCTACCTGACTTAAAAACATACTACCCCGCCATAGTTGTCAAAGCAGCCTGGTATGATGATAGATAACAGACTAATGGGACAGGACAGAAAACTCATAAATAAAAGTATCTTCCTAGAGGCAACTGATTTTTGACAAAGGACCAAGAAATATTAAATGGGAAATGGATGCCCCATTCAACAGTTGGTGCTGGAAAAGCAAAAAAGCACCCATACCTCAATTCCTAAAAAGGAACTCAAGGTGGATTAGAGACCCCAATGTAAAAGTCTAAGCTATCGGGATCACCAAGGAGAAAACAGAAGAAATCTGTGTGTTCCAGTACAGAGCTACCAGATATAGCAAAAGGGGGTCACACTGTGGAAGTTAGAACAGATGAATGAGACCTATGAAAAATAAAATACTGTGTACATCAAAATATTTAATGAAAAATGAAAAATAAGAGCCCACAGATTGGGAGAAGATATTTAACAATGATATAATGGATCGACTGAGTTAAACGGGCTCTCAGTAGCAATGATATAATGGACAGAATATTGCAACTCTACAAGAAGAAAAAAATAACCGTCTTAAAAGGAGGGAAAAAGACCTCAAAAGGCAATAACAAAGGAAATTCATGGATAACTAATAAACACAAGAAGAAATATTCTCCTTCACTAGCTAACTGTGATAGATACATTGTCATTTGTCAATTTGAGGATTAAGAGTGTAGGGGTGGAGTCTATTCTGTCAATCAGATCATAACTAATGAGGCTTCTGTGTGGGCATGGCTTTCTCCTGAGAACTCTGGTAAATCTCCTTGTAGGTGAGAGACATGCTATTCACTCCCTTGGAGAAGCTCTCCTGACAAGACACATGGCATTATGCTGATAGACTCCATGCTCTGGCAACTGGAGGAGCCACTTGGAGACCCCTGCCAGCACTGAGATGCTTACAACACCACTGGATCCAAATAATTTCTACCCACTGGTCTGTGATCATTATGCATTTGGCATCATTGCATGTGTTTCACGAGTCTGAAGAGGACTTTATAGATTGGTATCAGACATATGAGCTAGTATCAGACTTATGGCCTTGGACTGGACTGAGTTGGAATACTTTCTCAATGTTCAATTCCTCTTATATATAAACCTCTCCCTTATATACATATGGGTGTCTATGAATTTGTTTCTCTAGTCTACCTGGATTAATACACTATTCAATAAATGCATATCAAAGTAATGATGCGATACCATTTAAAGCACACAACCATAGCCCAATTAAACAGCAGCAATAAAAACAAACTGAATGCTGGAGAGGATGTGGAAAAATTATACCTCTTATATACTGGTGAGCTTGTAAATATACGCAACTACATTGGTAAGTATTTTGGAGCTTCCTAAAATTGTTGGCAATAGAAAAGTCATTTGACCCAACAATGCCATTGATTGATATATATGCCCCAAAGAAATGAGACAAATCATGAACATATGCATGTTCTCCTATGTTTATTGCAGCACAGTTTACAATACAAATAATTGGAAACAGCCCAAATTACCATTGGTAGAAGAAACATTGATGGGCCCTCACAATGGAATACTATGCATCCCTAAAAAAGTGATAGCATGATATAGAGGGATGACATAGAGGGAGCTGGAAACATTATGCTGCACTCAGTTCATTAATCATAAAAGTACAAATATAGTGTATGACATGACAAAATAATAATAATTTAGAAATTATCAAGGGTTTGTGAGGGAAGGTGGGCAGGGAGGGAGGAGAAAAAATGAAGAATTGATACTAAGGGCTCAAGTAGAAAGAAAATGTTTTGAGAATGATGATGGCAACAAATGTACAATTGTGCTTGACACAATGGGTGGATGTATGGATTGTGATAAAGGTTGTTGAAGCTCCCAAAAAAATGATTTGGAAAAAAAATAGAAATACTGTGTGAGTCTACTGCTATAGGGATGAGCACCAGGATGGCAGCAGACTCAGGCTTTCAAGCCATCCAGTCTGCAGGGCAGGCCAGTAAGGCACCTCCATAGAAAGCCTGACTGGTGCCCATGAACCTTGTATCAACCTTTGTGTGTATCTTGATGGCCACTTTGATGGAGGTAGTAATTGTACAACACTGCTTGATATGGTCGAACTATTGAGTGGTATATATAATATCTGAATTAGTTTCCAGTAAAATGGTTTGAAAGGGAAAAAAGAGAAAAATGTCAAATGTTCTTTTTGACCCAATAATTACATTTTTAAGTAAACAATCTTGAGGAGAGATACTATTTCTTATAATAGTGAAAAGTTGTAGGAGCAGTTGGCAGCCAATGACTCAACTTTGGGGAAGTGGTTGGTTGTTGGATAATTTCTAGACATTAGAATGACATTTTCACAAAGAAATTTACCTGTAAAGTACTTATATAATAGTCTATGAAACCACTGATATAAGAGGACTTCAAAATGTTGTGGGAAACCCATTACATTTTATTCCATTTTTCTATAAATTTTGAAGCATTCTAATTTAAGTATCTTTTCCATCCTACATTTTTTTGTGGGCATCCTACTTAAAGGAAATATAGATATTTATATGAAAAGAAGAATGCAAGGAAACCCACCTGTTAGGCCGGGTTGATAAGAAAAACAAATCCGCAGACACTCATATATGTGTAAGAAAGCATTTTATATCAAAGAGTAATTGTATACTAAGAAAACATCCCAACCCAGTCCAGGCCAAGTCCTTAAGTCCAATGTTAGCCCTTAAGTTCGATCCCAATCCATAAATGCCTCTTCAGACTGATGCGCCACATGCCAATCGCAGGAAGCTCATAGGCTGGTGGTAAAACGCCTTATGGATGCAGTGGTGGTGGAAGCATCTCCAGGGCTCTCACATGTCTAAGTGTGGCTCAGAATAGCTTGTCAACTGGAAGGTGAAAACAGAGCAAGAGTGTGGTCTGCCTCTTGGGAGGAAGAGGAAGAGGCTCCTCATGGTGCCATTTGTCTCCGTCGCCCTCCAATCATGCTAAACTCCACCCACATGTTCCTAAGCGAGCCACGTTGACAAAAAACACCTATCATTCTTGCTTTGTTGTTTCTGTTTTGTTTTGTTTTTGTGGGCATCACTGCCTCTGGGTGGGAGTAGAAGGCCCAGCCTTGCTCCTGGTGAGCTGCTGCTGGATTTGAACCACCAGCCCTGTGGGCCGCAGTCCTGCACACACCCACTATGTTACCAGGCCTCAGCCCGAGCCCACTTCATTCTTATATCTTTAAGTTGACATGAGATTATTTAACTACTACAGACCAATGAGATTATCATTGGGTGTTGGGCATATATGTGAGGTTTACTTTTGTTTGAATTAATTTGTATTATTGAAATTTTCTATGATCAGTATATTTTAATTTCATTATCAGAAAAATAATTACTTTAAATATGCTAGACACAATATTTAAGGATAATATATATAGAAATTTTTATAATTTTATTGGGGGATTATATATCACTTATCAGAATACATAAATACATAATCTGTGCTAAGCGCTTTCGCATGCCTGTTGCCATCATCATTCTCCAAATATCTGATTTTTCACTTGTGCCCTTGATATCAGCTTTTCATCCTTTCCCCCTTCTTTTCCGCCCCCCTCCCCCACCAATCCTCAATACTTTATAAATCATTATTATTTTGTCATACCTTACACTGCCCAATGTCTTCCCTCCACCCACTGTTCTGATGTCTGTCCTGCAGATAGGAGGGTATGTGTATATCCTTGCAATTGGCTCCCACTCTCTAGCTCACCTTCCCTCCCTCCCTCCATCCATCCAGTAATGCCACTCTCACTACTGGTCCTGAGGGGTTCATTTGTCCCAGGTTCCCCGTATTTCCAGTTCCCATCTTTACCAGTGTACCTCTTCCAGTCCAGCTGGATTTGTAAGGTAGAATTGGGATCATGATAGTTGGGGGAAACTTTTAAGAACTAAAGGAAAGTTGTATGTTTCAACGCTACTTCACTGAACCTTGATCTCCTCCCCACAAATCTTCTGTAAGGGGGTGTCCAATTGACAACAACTGGGCCTTGGGTCTCCACCCTGCTCTTTCCCTCATTCATAGTGATGTGATTTTTGCTCTTTGATGCTTGGACAAATGATTCCTGGGGTACACGGGAGAAGGGGGAGAAGCAGGGGCCATGGAAAGGCTCAGAGATGGGGGTGGGGAGACAAAAAGTGGTCCAGAATCAGTGGCGAGGAGGATTTGGGAGGCCTGGTAGGGCTTAAGCAAGGGTAATGTAACTGAATAGTACTGAAACTCGAACACTGAGCATGATAGTGGGATAATAGGGTAAAAGGAAATAAAGGGAAAAAAACTAGAAGACAAAGGGCACTTGCAGAGGTCTAAACACAGGCATGTACATATGTAAATATAATTATTTATGAAAAGGAGGTAATAAAGCCAGGTACATTTATAGGTTTAATACTAAGGTAACAGATGGATCTTGGGCCCCCACCTAGGTGCTCCCTCAATGCAAGAACACTTTGTTCCATTAATCTGGTATTCCATGATACTCATTGGCCCAATATGATCACTGAAGTCAAATGAGTGCATAAGCAAATGTGGTGAAGAACAGCTATCAAAGGATATAGCATCTGATGTCTCAAAAGCTTGAAGATAAACAAATGGCCCTGTAGCTGAGAAGTATCCAAGACTACACGGAAAAAGCACACCAGCCAGTGTGGCCATGAGATGTCAAAAGGCGCAGGTCTCAGGCATCAAACAGAAAAATACCTTATCACTGTGTGTGCACCTTCCTGAGACGATCACTGAGGACATGTGGGTCATGAGCAAGAGTAGTGAAGAAAACTGATGGTGCCTGGCTATCAAAAGATATAGTTTCTAGGGTCCTTTAGCTTTGAGGGTAAACAAGCAGATATATAGCTCAGGAGCAACAAAGTCCACCATAGGAGAAGCACACCTGCTTGTGCGACCATGAAGTGTGGAAAGAATCAAGTATCGGGCATCAAAGAACAAAAATCATATCATTATGTGTCCACCCTCCCAACATGATTGCTGAAGAAAAATAGGTGCAAAGGCAAACAGAGTGGAGGAAGCTGATGGTACCCAGCTACCAAAATGATAAAGCATCTGGGGTCTTAAAGGCTTGAAGATAAATAAATGGCCATCTAGCACAAAAGCAGCCTGTGTGACCATGAGGTGTCGAAGGGATCAGGTATCTAGGAAACTTGAAAGTTGTCAAAATGAAATGGGATGAATGAAATGGATATTTCAAGTATTAGAGAGCTGAAACAGACTGGTATGGGCCATTTTGAATCAGTAAATCATATGATTTACTATCATGGGAATGAAACAATCCACATGAATGCCATTGCATTTATCATCAAAAAGGATATTCTAAGAATTATCTTGAAGTACAAGACTGTTATAGTATAATGATTTGCCACATACAAAGAAATCCAATCAATATAT
Organism: Nesogale talazaci; assembly: GCA_004026705.1. Lineage (NCBI taxonomy): Eukaryota > Metazoa > Chordata > Mammalia > Afrosoricida > Tenrecidae > Nesogale > Nesogale talazaci. The sequence goes on along the minus strand of PVJH01019956.1, from coordinate 8,410 downwards.
TATTGATTTTATTATTTCAATTATTATTATTATTTATTATTATTTCAATTTATGTGTCAACCATAAAAGCCAGTGATGAAGAAATTGGAGAATGCTACAAAAGACTTCTCTCCAAAATTGATCAAACATGTATTCAAGATGCATTGTTACTTGTCAATTGGAATGCAAAAGTTGGAAACAAAGAGCAAGGAATAATAGTTAGAAAATATGGTCTTTGTGATAGAAGCATAGCTATTCATCACATAATCGAATTTTGCAGTGACTTCTTCATTGCAAAACCTTTTTCAACAACAAAAAAGGTTACTATACACATGGACTTCCCCAGATTAAATACAAAGAAATAAAATTGACTACATCTATGGTCAGGGATTTTATTAGTTTGGATAGACTAGAGAAACAAATTCATAAGCACACGTATGCATATAAGAGAAAGTCTCATACAGTATGCACAAAAAAACAGCACAGATAAAAACAAAGCAACAAAAGAAAACAAAACCACCACAACAAAAACCAATGCCAAAAAAAGAAAGAAAGAAAGAAAAGAAAAGCCTATAAATATTTCAAGGTCTGTTTGTTGATATTTGGAATTGTTTTCTGGTGGAGTCTGATGGAGTGTCACAACCGGACCCCAAAATCTATTTTTGGTATTCCCTGGAGACTTAATTGCTCTGTTCCTCTTGCTATTCTGTTGCATACCCTTACTGTTTCACCGCTGTGTGGTGGGGTCAGGTCAGGCACAGTTTCCTCACTGTGTCTCCTGCGTTGTCCTCCATAGAGTGAGGGATGTCATGTCTTGTAGAGAGGCTGCTCTGAGTGGAAATATTGTGGGCATGGTGGGCCAGGATATGCTCCACTCTCTCTTCCTCTCCCTTCATTTGCTCCTGTGTGCTCTGATCACACAGGTCCCTCCCCCTGAGCTGCAGCTTTTGTGCTGCAGGGATTGGGGGTGGGGGGCCCATGTAGTTGGGTTTGGGGCTGGGCCTTCAGACCTCTATTTATTTCCTACTTCCTGCCGGTTTGTTGTATTCACATCTTGGAGCATAGGGTTGAAGTCTGATCCCCCATTTCCTGTGGAAATATAAACAATACTCTACCCCACCCCCACCCCCCGCCAGCCCATTGGGGTTATTAGTGCCCTGTTCCCTGTCTACCCTTTAAAAATTTTTTTTCACCCTCCTTTTTACTTGGCTACCATATGTATCCCTGGATTTGGCCTAGCCCCTGCCATACTACCTCGACCTCACCTAGGAATGTTTATATATAGTAGCTTTTTCCCTATGCCCCTTTGCTGAAAATTACTTAACAATAGTTGTATCAGTGCATTGACAAGAGAGCTGCCAGAGATTCAAGCCAGATTCAGAAGAGGTCATAGAGAAAGGGTTATCACTGGTGATGTTAGATGGATCTTGGGAGAAAGCAGAGAATATCAGAAAGATGTTTATTTTATTGACTCTGCTAACATATTTAAGGATGTGAACTATAGCAAACAATAGAAAGCCTTGGAAAATATGGGAATTCTACATTGTGCTTGAGTGGAACCTGTACGTGAATTAAGAAGTGAACAGTTGTGTGAACAGAACAAAAAATACTACATGGTTTGAAATCAGAAAAGGTGTGTGTTAGGATAGTATCATCTCACCACACTTATTAAATTTTTATGCTGAGCAAATAACCAGAGAAACTGGATGACGTGAAGAAGAATGTGGCATCAGGCTAGAGAAAATCTTATTAACAACCTGTGATATGTAGATGGCACAACCTTGCTTGCTGAAAGTGAGGAGGACATGAAGTTTTTGCTGATAAAGATTACAGCCTCTGGTATGGATTATAACTCATTGTAAAGAAGACCCAAAGTCCTCACAAATGGACCAACAGATAACATCATGATAAATGGAGAAAAGTTTGAAGTTGTCAAGGATTTCGTCTTGCTTGAATTCACAAATCAATGCTCACAGAAGCATTGGGTAAAGAGATTGATGATTGAATTGGGCATATCTGCATAAAACCTCGTTAGAGTACTGATTAGTGGCCAATCATGTTGACTATGCATGACCTGGGAAGTCTTGTTCGAGGAATGCATGATTTCATGAAGTTACTTCAATCATCAGAGGATCCTTTGAGCCTGAAACCTGGGGATTCTATGCTCCAATGCCCCTTCTTCATCTAGTTTGCGATGGTCAGTTTTATCCTTTAAAGGCTTCCTGTCTTCCCTTCTCTTCCTTCCCCTCCTCTCTCTTCCCTCCTTTCCCTCCCATTCCCTTCACTTTCCAACTTCTTCTATCTTAATTCAGTCTCATCATTTAATCCTGGATGGTTACAATTATCTGTTAGGATTTACTCCATCTTAATTCTGGTCCTCCTTTAAGAGAGGTTGAGACAGCGCCACAGGAAGGAGACAGAGCTCAGTTAGAGATGAAAGGATATGCTTTATTGGGGGTAGTGAAGGACTTTGGGGAAGGGAAGGGACAGCAGAGAGAGAGAGAGAGAGAGAGAGAGAGAGAGAAGTCGCACCTGACAGAGGCAGTGGGACATGTATAGGGCCTGATAAGGGGAATGAGGCTCTCTGATGTTGCAGTTGCAGGGTCTGAGTCAGGATATGGTTTGTGAGAACATAGATCCGCCTCCTGGAACACTGAGGGAAGAGGTTGTACAGACTTGGCCCTGAGAGATAAGTTCTGTGAAGGGGCTGTGCCCTTTGGGGAGATAAGCTCTGTGAAATGCCAGAGGAAGGGTTTACAAACTTCTCTTTCTTAGTGAGGCTGATGCAAAAGGGATGCAAGGGGCTGCCTGGTCCAGGGAGCTGCCCAGTCCAGGGGGCTGCCTGGTTCGACCTTGGTCCAGACACTTTATCTCCTTCATAACTACCCAAATTACTTGGTTCTAAAACAAAAGTATGATCATAATCTTTCCCTAATGAAATTTTCTCTGTGACTCTTCATTATTCTTAGAAAAAAAATCACAAAATCTTCCATGATTCTCGATCCCATGTAAGTTCTGCCTCAGCCTCCAGTGTTTAGTTGTCCTTCTTTGGTGTTGGCTTAAATTTATTGGTGACTTTAGGAAGCCAGGCTAATTCATTACCTTGTTCTTTTCTTTCCCCTTTTCCAGCAATAGCTTGAGCTGAAAAAGTTTTCCTTTTCCCAATATATTATCCTCTCAGAGAACTTTCTTCATCCCTCCACTAAAGACTTCTCCACTCCGTGTTCTTCACTATATCCTGATAACCTCCTCTTACATCTACTACCAGATTTTATTTCACTCCTGTGCTTACATTTCTGCCTGTGAGTTCTATTGCTTGTCATCCTGCAATGAAAATTTTAGTAAGGAACTGAGTTCTACTTATATTCCACAAAATGACTAACTCAAACAATTGACACTTGTTCATAGGAAAATGTCTGATACTTAAGCCCATACTATATCTACTGCATAAGGCAGAGAAGCACACTTGGGAAGAGAGAAGATTTTATTTTAGGACATGTTTAATTTAATATGTGTCCATTGGAAATGTAAATATGACATTCAAGAAACAATTTAAGTGGCTCTTTCCTACATAATAAAAATATATTAAAATATTTTATGGATAATTATACTTAAGGTAGAGAATCACATAAAAGCTACATTGTAGTTGACTAGTTGGCATTTTATTTTTACAGTTTTCTCCCTCCTTTTATTGTTCTCTCTGCCATTTTTTTCTGAGCATCACTGCCCTCTGGTGGTGGGAGCAGGATGCCCAGCCTTGCTGCTGGATTTGAACCTCGAACCCAGTGGGCCGCATTCCCACGCACAACCTCTATGTCACTGGGGCTCAGCCCTCTCTCTACCTTTCTTAAACATGTTCTTTGACTTTTGGAAAGATATGCATTTGTTCAAGTAGCCCCATTTGTGAGTGGCAGTTGAATCTTTGACATTTAAGAAAGGGGCAACTGAAAGTAGTAGAATGGTTAAATTCCTCAGTAAGCCACATGGTTAAGAAGACTCAAATCCCTATATATCATGTTCTTTGGACATGTTACCAGGAGAGACCAATCCCTGGAGAAGGACATCATATTTGGTATTATGGAGAGGTTGCGGTGAAAAAGGGGCAGGCCCTTGACAAATGGATTATTCAGTGGCTACAACAATGGGCTTAGACTTAGCAACAATTGTGAGTAGGGCACAGGATGAGACAGTGTTTTGTTTTTTGTAGAGAGGTTCATTGTGAGTTGGACCCAACCTGATGGCGTCCAGCAACAACATCTGTATTACTCACTACCAAGGAGTCCTTTTTGATGCTGAGCAACCATACAGGAAAGAATAGGACTACCCCTGACTGCCAATCTTCTAGGAGTAGAAAGTCTCCCGTGGAGGAATCGAGCTTCAAACTACCGACCTTGTGGTCAGCAGCCCAAGACACTCAGGGGGCTAACTGCAGTGCACCATGGGAAGCTTTTGTTTTCTTGCAGCATGTGGCACCTGAGATAAGGCCTTTCTCTTGAAAAACTCCGTTCATCAGCTTCTAGACTGCTACAATTGTCATTTACTGCTATTTTGCCTATTTCTTTTTAGAATCATTTGCTGGGGTGCCTTAAAGACAAATGTGCAGCCTTTTTTTTTTTTTAAAGAAATGCTCTCACTCCTGTGGTGATTTGATTATATTTCATGGTTTTCTATATCTCCTATATTTCAATGACAAATGTATATCTCCAGACTATATTTCTTTTCCATAAAACAACTGCTCACTAGTTTCTCCACTTGGCTGTTTTCTTATTATTCAGAATTGAGCTTCTGATTTCCTATCCCTGAACCCTGATTCTCCTACAATCTTTTCAGTCCAACAAATAGAATTTCCATTTTTGTAGTAACTCAATTCCCAGACCTCGGAGTTATCCTAGTTCTTCATATAATCTCACACCCCAATCTCATTTCTTGGCAAATGGTATTGACTCCTTCAAAATACATCCAGAATATTATCTCTTCACACCACCTCCACTATCCAGTCCCTATGAGCTCTACCTGGATTTATTGCTGAGATTCCTAACGAGTCATTGATCCTACCTTTGTGCTTTCTCAGCACAGCAGCCAGGGTGATCCTATTAACATGACATTGATATTATGACAGTCCTCTCGTCAAAACTTCTAGTGACGTCTCATAATAAGAGTCAATTGGATCTTAGGACATTCATGGGTATTGAAATATTAAATTCAATATTTTAAAGTGTTATATAAAGAACATTACACTTCCAGTAAAAGTATATTCCAGTAAAAATATAGCTTTGATAGAATGTGACACCTCAACTTCTACTGCGAAGTTTCCACCCTCTACTAAAACACTTTAAAACAAACTTTAAGAACTCAAATTAATTCTAGAGAGAGCCCATGGTTTCTTCTTATATTGTATACTTGTTGAATAAGAGACCTTGGTGAATGGTATTAGATTAGAAATAACAGTCTTCCTGGACAGAATTTATTATATCTTGTATTTTCTTTAATGCTTCTTTGCAGAAAAAAAGTTGGAGAAAAGGGCAGTGTGTCTGAATCACAGTCACAACTTAATAATTGAGTTTCATGCCATATTTGCTACGTGAAGTGGTCCAAAGCCCAATTTTCCCAGGAACTATTCCCAGGTCAATGTGTAGCTCTGAGACTCTCCTCAGCTTGTTGTCTGCTACAACTTAAGACTCTCAAGTAAAATACGTTTGCGATCTTAAGGTGTTTTCAACCGAACTCCGAAACAAGATAACGGCTCCCATTTTTTCAGTGGCTGTGAGCATTTCACGGGGTGAGCATTTCAAAACCACCAGCGGCTCTGCAGAGGAAAACGAGGTTTCCTTATTGTTTATGAAGGATTCGCCTCAGAAGCCCCCAGGAGCAGTTCCACCCGAGAGTGTTGCCATGGCTTGTAATCAACTTGATGCAGTGAATGAGTTCGTAAGTAAAAGCCTTATTACCTCTTATTTTTGACCCCTTATCTAGCACGGGCACTATAATTGTAGTTTCCTTTCACAATCTTCCCTCTGAGTCTCTGAAGACCTACACTGGGTGGTAATTCCTAGTTGCCCTCTTGTTGGCCCTAATTCAAGGAGATTCCAAGCGAAACAGAACAAAGCCTTGGCTAGGTCTGTATTAGCTTCAGCCTCGTGGATATGCTCCAGTTGATTGCCGTAAGCAGTATGTATTTGGAGTATCTTTTAGCCAGGGATGGAGAAAGATGATACTTTCTACTCCTGGAAAGAATTAGTCTCAGAAACCCATGGACAGTTTTACCCTGCCCTATAGGGTTGCTCTGATTCAGATTTGAGGCCGAGAATTAGGTTTGGCATCGGTTCCAATGCAGGGAACAAATCATTTTATTGGGGACTCAAACAGCTCTAATCATAACGTATACATATATACATATGTTGTGTCAGTAGTTACATCTTTTCTGGGGTGAGGTTCTTTTTTTTTTTTTTTTTTGATTTGGGAGATGTAAACCAGTTTTATAGGGCAAGCAAACTTAGGCAATTAGCATATCATGATCTTCAAAATTAACAAGTGAATGACAGCACAGCTGCAAGTCAGGCTTCAAAGGTCAGGGCTGTTTACAGTTACAAAAGCGACAAACTACAAACCCCAGGCAACAAACTGCAACAGAGTTCAGGCATATCTGGTCTGGAGCCAGGTCAAGCATGTCCAGGCTGGATGGCTCCTGACAGGTCCCCCTTTTTTATTTTTTCAAGTAATATCCTCCCGGAAACTCCGCCTGTCTTAGGTTGTCAGGACACACACTCACTCCTTACCTGTCATCGGTCAATGGCCTTCTAATGTCACCATGGCCTGACTTAGGTTGGTAAAGAGTGCTCCTGATCTTACCCGTCATTGGCTGTCAAGTTCAGCTCACGGAGGCAGAGGGTCTTATCACATACTAGTCGTGTGTGCCACTCTGTTCGAGATCGCTCATCTCCAAGCGACAATAATGAACTTGCAGGGGCCTTGCTTGAATGGTCTCAATCTGTTACTTAATAAATTCCATCAGGTTGTTGAATAATACTGGCCGTAATGAAAGCAAAAGCAATAAACTAACGAGGGGGCCCAAAAGTGGCAAGATGTAAGGCAACAGTCCATTGAGCCTGGTCCACAGTGGATTGGTCAACTCCTTTCTTCTCTTCTCCGAGTCTTCTTGCAGCCACTTGATTTTGTCTCTTATGATTCCAGATTTTTTGGCATAAAAACAGCATCTTTTCTGTAAAGCCAAACAAATACATCCCTGCTCTGCAGCAAGTAAATCTAAACCTCTTCTATTTTGTAATACTACTTCTGCTAAAGAATCTACCTGATCTTGCAAATCTTGTGTAGTGCCTGATGAGGCCTGCATATCCGAGATTAACTGCCTAGAAAATTTGGTATCCTGCAGTTTCAAAGGCCACTGCAGTACTGATCCCTAATCTTACAAATAGCTCTTCCTGCCATGTAATCAATAGCAGGGATAGGGACTGGCTCGTTTCCAGGAATAATATCTATGTCTGGAAGGAGAAAGGCTAGCACACATAACTCTGTCCAAATGCTGGATAACTGGGTAAAAGCCCTATGGTTGCCATAAACAAAAACTGAACTATTAAGGGCACATAAGGAGCCCGTATCATTAATAACACTAGAACAAGAAACAAATCCCGCCAATTCCACATAATCTCACAAGAATTGTTCAGCACTCTTCCTCTTCCTCCCTTCTTGTCTTTATCCCTGTGGGTGTGGGATGCTGACCCCTCCCCCAGCCTATTCTCTGCCATGCCCACTTCTAGAAAAGGAGCCCATCTGACTCTGGTTGCTTCCAGCTCTGTAGCTCCCTCTTTTCTTGCATCCTTCTATGCATCTTTCTCCCATTACTGTGTTGCATCCAACGTGTACCTCCCTGGGTTTGGTCCTCCCTCCTCCCCTTACCCTACTTCTTGGACCAATTGTTATGGTACAGAAGGTCTCTTTTTTATACTCATCATACTGTTTCTACTTACCTCAGGGGGCTTATGCAGTATTTCTCCTTTTGTGATTGACTAACTTCACTTAGCATAATTTCCTCCAGTTCTTCCCACGCAGAGATGTGTTTCATGTGTTCATCCGAGCTTTTGAGTTAGGCATAGTATTCCATTGTGTGTATGTGCCAGAGTTAGCTAATCCATTCATTTGCTGATGGAAATGTAGCTTGCTTCCACGTCTTTGCGATTATGACTTGTGCTGCAATAAACATTGGCGTGCATACTGCTGGCTGTGGTTTATTTCTTGCCTCTTCTGGGTATATACCCAATAGTGGTATAGCTGGATCGTAGGGTAGTTCAACTTCCATTTTCATTAAATATCGCCAGACTGCTTTCCACAGTGGCTGTACATATCTACACGACCACCAACAATGTAGAAGTGTTCCTATTTCACCACATCCCCTCCAACATTTGTTGCACTCTGA
>PVJH01019955.1:0-41659 GCA_004026705.1 Nesogale talazaci | reverse complement strand
AAAAAAAAAAGTCAGGCACAAAAGGCTGCATGATTGTGGAAGTGGCATTCTATTGAAATGACAAATGCAAAAAGATCAAAGCAGCTTGATGGTTACCAGTGAGTAGGATGGGAAGGAGGAAAGAGGAAGGAAGGGAAGAAAGCCACTGCTTAAACAATTAGAGGATATTGTCAATGTTCTAATGCCACCTGCCTTGCTCACTTTCAAATCCTTAGTTCTTTCTTTTTTTCTTTTTCACTTGGCTCTACCATCCACACACATGGAAGCAGACTTCAAGACATCAAAAGACGTGCTGCATTGTGACGAGGGAATTCTGGAAGAACCAACACATCTCTCCTGGAGGAAGTATAATCCAGAGGTTCCTATGATGCAAGGATGACGAGACAGTGTCCCACATACTTTGGACACATTATCAGGAGAAACCAATCCCTTTGGAAGAGAATTTCATGCTTTGTAAAGTAAAATGTCAGCTGAAAAAGGAAGACCGGTCATGAGATGGACTGAAACATCACAACTATGAAAGGGACTCTGCACACACAGGTCATCTCAATTTTTCTAAGTGGATGTAAAGAGGCACTGGACAGACAGGGCTTTCACAAGAGGCCTCCAGAGCATGTGCGGTCTGTCTTCTGTACCGTTGGTTATCTAATCTCACCTTATCTCCCTGCTCTCTACCCCTGGCCGGTGCACTTCTTTCTATGTGCGTTGTCTCCTAGCAGCACTATGTGTCCTGTGACAGGAAGGCACTCCCACACACACGCGACCAGGAACGCCTGTTCCTTCACAGAGAATGACTCCGTATTTCTAGCATTTCTTCCTCTGAAAGCCCTTCCCCACTTCCCAAGGCACCTTGGGTTCCAGGTCGAGACAGTCTGTTAGGCATCATGGAAGGAACCTAAGAGTTGAAGTTCTAAGTCTCAAGTCCCAGCCTACCTCTGCACCCTAAGCAGCAGTGTGACCTTGTAGATTTACTGCAAAGCGAAGGAACTCAAGCTGGCAGGCCTTGTCTTCAAGAGAACCCCCAAATCTATAGATCCTTCAGGCCCTTAAGATCAAGATTCACCCCTGCACATTTTTAGAGCTCACCTCATTGAAAAATAAATCCTGTCTCCCGGGTTGTTGTGTGCAAGAGCAGAGAATTTCTAAAGTACACAGCACCAGGTTGATGAAGTCATTGGCTGGTGCAATTGGTTAGCACACATAGCTGCTAACTGAAAAGTTGGAGGTTCAAGTTCACCCAAAGGACCCTTGGTAGAAAGACCTGGAGATCTACATGCAGGAAAATCAACCACTGAAAATCTTATAGGAGTCGGTTCTGCTCGGATACAGACAAAGTCACCAGGAGTCCAAATGGACTCAAGAGGTGCTGGTCTTAATGTGAGTGGTAATCTAATAATGAGCCCTGGTTTCACATTGGGCTGCAATCCTCATGGTTGGCAGTTGGAAACCACCAGCAGCATCATAGGAGAGAGATAGAGCTTTCTAACCCTATAAACAGTTACAGTCACAGAAAGCCACAAGAGGTCGCTTATGAGTCAGCATTGACTCCATGGTAGCAAGTTTGCTTTAGAGCAGTGGTTCTCAACCTTCCTAATGCTTGGGCCCTTTATTACAGTTCCTCATGTTTGGTGACTCCCAACCATCAAATTATTTTCATTGCTACTTCCTAACTGTAGCTTGTTACTGTTATGAATTAGACAATCCCTCTGAAAGGGTCATTAAACCCTCAAGGGTGGGGCTCAACCCACATATTGAGAACTGCTGGTTTTAGAGGAACCACATCCCAGACCTGACCTGACTAGCAGATAACCAAACTGTTCCCCTGGTTTTGCACCTGGCCAGAGGTTTCATGTTGTTAGTAGGTGTGGTCAGGTCTATCTTCAACTCACAGCAGTCCTGGATAGATGTGAGCTCTCCCATTGGGTTGTCTTGGGAGTAATCTTAAAGAATGTAGATTGCCAAATCTTGTTTTGGGGCAAATTCGCTGCGTGGATTACAACACCAACCATTGGATTAGCAGCTGAGTGCTTAACCATAGCTCCATCAGGATTCATTGACGGTATCATAGGTCATAACAGCATATTACTTTATATGCTTCCTTGAAAATATAACATACTACTCTATAAACTTCCTCCTACTTAATTCTCTCTGCAGGCAAGGTGGCAAGGTCTCCCCTGGTTGTACAGCCGAGGAGTGGGGCAGGCAGAGAGGGGCAGGGTGTCTGTGGACACACACACACCTCCTAAGAGACAGATAATGGAGGCAAGGCTGGTGTCCAGAACTCATACTCATCAGCAGGATGGCACCCTCCCCCAGGGTTGTCCCCTCCACCTCTTGAAGAATCAATGAGGATTTTCCAGCCAGAGCTGGCATGAACGGGGAAGGCGGTATTTTATCCTCTTAGCCCGTTGTCTACGGGGGTGTTGACCAACGCTAAGAGAGCAAAGGCTCAACTGCTTCCAGCCCCACCCAGAGACTGCCCCAGTCTTCGTGATGAGATAAAAGACAGGGCCCCCCTTATCACAGTGCTCAGTGACAGCATTTTGGAAAAAAAAAAAAAAACCACCAAAATAAAAAGGACCTCCATCTCCTGACCCTATCAAGAGGCAATTGTCTGTTCTTATAAGATACATAGAGTAAGATAAGCCAGAGGAGCCGTTATCAAAGACCTCTTTGACCACCACCCCCCCTCCACCCCAGCAGCTACTGGAATTTCTCTTCACAAAATGAATCTGATCATGGCCTCATCTTCTGACAGTTGTTTCAGTCTCGCTGCCAGATGACAGTCTGTCCCTGGGCAGATGACATTTTACAAAATGGGATCCCTAAGATAATCTTATCAGGGAGTGGGTTTCCATGGTAAATCTTCACTGATTTAACAATATTCACATATACTTTTCCACCCCAAACGATACTTATGAAAGGTCAAAGAGAAATGAGTACTGGGCTATATGCAAACTTGCCATCCTTGTACTATTAGGATCTCTGCGCTAGAACTGTCTCATCCCTGCCACATCTGAATCCAAAGCTCTTTAAAGATCACGGGGACATCTCTTGAGTCAGCTTTAGGAAGAGATTCTGGGCCTATGCAATCTAGAGCTCAAACTCCCCAGATATGGACTGAAGGGGACCCACTGCCAAGCGGTGCTGGGTGCCCGAGCTCACCCTGGGTTCAGCCTGGGTGCATAGAGGACTGAGTTGGACCTAGGCTACAGTCCTGAGTCTGCAGCTATTCATTCTGCGAGGTTCTGTACCAAGACAATGAATTTCATTGAACCTGTTTCCTCATCTGTAAAACAGAGATTCTAGGGTTGTGGGATACAGAAAGACTTCTCCCAAGTGGCTTCCCCCATATATATGCCAAACCTGGCTGCTGATACATATGGCAAATGACTAGACACTTGGAGATCAACGAAAGTAGGTCAGAGGTTATTCTCCTTAAGGTTATCAGCCATACAGAGCAATCAGACCATAGGTGGGGCCCACTACCTTCTGATAAGGACAGTAGATTGTTCTCCCTGGAAAGCAGGGAGTAAGACTCCCTAGAGTAAGCCAAGTCTCTGGCTCAAGGACAACCAGGTTAGGCAGTCACCATGAATCTAAGATTCGCCCATCTTGTCACATGCATACCCTTAATATTCCTCCTCTTCCTATTGCATGTATATTCCTACACATCCCCCTCCCATTACTGTGTTACCTATTGTACAGTCCTTTCCTGTCACACATGTGGTTACCTGTAATCCCGCCCCTGAGTATAGATGGACCTTGGCCAGAAAAATAGACAACTAGCTCCCCCTGCTCTCCTGCCCTCTCAGCCTGTGCTGTGCTCAGACCTGGCTGGTGTGATCACGGCCACCCAAGAGGTGAGCATGCTCCTCAATGTGAGGGACTGGTTTCCCCATATAGGGCCACTGTGGAATCACAGCTTGAGCAAATGGCTAATCAAAAGGCTAGTGGATCCATTCCACCCAAAGGTACCTCAGAAGGAATGACTGTACACCCAGTCATTGACTGTACACCCGGTCCTATGGTAAACCAATAAGGTCACCAGAAACCAGAGTCCACTCAATGGCAACTATACCAGGCTGGATTTGAAGGTCATTGTGAGGGTTGAATGACAGTCCTAGTCAAGCAACTAGTAGTGTCTGGCCTGTGGCATGGAGTTCAGTCGGAGGGAGGAGGCCTGTTGGGCAGACTTAGAACCAGTTCAACCCAGTTCACTCAAGAGGGATGAGTAACATGGGGACAGACCTAGTTTTTCAAAATGTGAGTGAACTGTGACAGTAATCAAAAAGGGAGAAATTGCAGGTCAAAACATGCTAGAAATGTAATCTCCCTCTCAGGAAGCCACCAAATCTGTTCACTGGCTTCCCAAAGATGGGTGCTAAATATCCTGCTGGGTTGGGTGTCTCTCCACAGTCCTTGCAATAGAGCTGTGTCATGAAATAACTCACTCAACCTCCTCCACCTGTCCCACTCCAGACCTTCAACCTGTCATTTCTCCTGTTCCAGTCAATGGGCGAGGTCAGCCAGATGTTTAACATGCAGGTCTCTCCTGGTTTCCCTTCATCGGTTAGGATGAGACTGGTCTGGCCCCACTGAAGCCCTGCCTGGTGTCTGTTTCATGTCAGCTTGCTGCTGGTAGTACTGTTGTCATTACTGGGAGAGGGAAGCATCCTGGGCAGAGGGCTTGGCTCCAGTCCCCTGCATCAGTCAGCTTCCGTGTCCCTGTCTGTTCCTGTCCTGGGCCAAAGTCATTCTGAGGCTGCACCAACTGTTGGAGTGTTGCTGAGTCAGGGACAGGCCCTGCCAACCCCTGGGAGACAGTTCAGTTGGAAGGCTCCACCCACCCACCCCTGCTGCCGCCTGGTAGGAAAAGAGAAGGCTCTCATTCCACAGAGGAGAAAGAGGGTGCTCACTAGAGACTCTTCCAGCTCTTGGATCTCCCAATTGGACAAGCTGGGGATCCTAAGGAGGCCATGTTCTCAGTCTCACCTTTCTCCTTAGTGTGGACCAGTCCCTGGTTTGGACTTTGGGCCCTCCCAGGACCATCACCAGCCTCCTAACTCTGGACAGATGATTGTCTTTCAGCTCAGGTACCCTTTTTTCACTTCTTAGCTTTTCCCCCTGGAATCCCACATTTCAGTCAGACTCCAGCATGGTGCTTCTTAGATGCAGCCCTTGTTCTGTCTTGGGTCCCATCCCCACCCCCCAAAAACAATTGGCTAGCCCAAGTGCAAAGAGCGTAATGCCAGGCAAGCCCTGGCTGCCACATGCCCAGCAGCATGCTCCTGATCCCGTGGCCATTGTCATCCCAGACTGATCTGACACAAGCCCTCTTTCATCCACCTCCAGAATCCCCCTTGTAGCCACTCAAGTTTCTCACCCCAGGCATGATGATCCGTTCAATGTCCCCAAAGATGCTGTCCCAGCTGTCAGGTTCCTCAGGAGCACTTTCAGGAAGCTGGGCTCGTAGGTAGCCAGGTTGCACGTCAGGGGTGACCTGCCTTTCCCGCACTGTGCTCAGGTACTGGCAGATATAGTCGACCATCTCCTTTCCTAGAAGAAAGGGAGAGGAGCCAAGCTCACAACGCCTGCCTGGACCTGGCCACCGTGGGCCTCTCTCTCCCTGGTCTGGGAGATGAGCCGTAAGGGAGACGTGACTTATTCATGGGCCAGCAGGACAATGCAATGTGAACATAGACTTGTCCATAGCGCCCAGCAGCACATGAACAAGGGACCAGGTTATGGAGGGAGCGTGGGAGGGGCCAATGATCAGGAAGAGAACACTCCAAAGCAGAACAAGCTACTGACCAAGAGCAATGCATCTTCCTCCCTTCCTTCGCTTCTTTCCCCTCAATCTTGAGAGTGTCACCCACTTCTCTTGTCTTTACACACACACACACACACACACACACACACAAAATCTATTCATTTACTTCCTCACAGATCCTGGAGAAATGTGGTGACTCTTTCTATCCAAAAACAACTGTTAAAACACACACGCACACAGACCTTATACACTGTTAGAACGGAAAGCCAATTTCTTTTTTTTTTTAACGGTTTTATTAGCACTTCATCCACAGGTCATACAATTCAACAATTCAATCGTATCAAGAAGACTTCTACAATTGTCACCATATTCAATTCTAGAACATTTTCTTCTTCTTTATACTCATTGTTATTCATGTAACTATTTTGTTTTCTAATTGTGGCACAAATGTACAAAACACTCCAATTTCACGACATCTGCTTATACAAATCAGAGCAGAAAGCAAATGTCCATGCCCAGCCTGGTAAAGGTAAAAATTCTATTGGATCATTGTTTCCAGTGGATCAATAATTCCTCACCTTTTGGGCTGGTAGAGTTCTTAAAGAGTCCACTTACAGTCACATAAGGACAAATATCATAGGATTCCACATCTATGAACCGGAGTGGGTATTGAGAGAGGCCAAAGGAAGACTCTGCTTAGGGCACACTGAATCTCTCTCTCTTTCTCTCTCTCTCTCTCTCTCAATAATTTTATCAGGGGCTCATACAACTCTTATCACATAATTCATCCATCCATCCATTATGTCAAGCACATTTGTACATTTGTTGCCATCATCATTCTCAAAACATTTGCTTTCGACTTGAGCCCTTGGTATCAGCTCATTTTTTTTCCTTCCTCCCCTGCCCACCCTCATGGACCCTTGATAATTTATCTTTTTTTAAATGTCTTACATTGTACAATGTCTCCCTTCACCTACTTTCCTGGTGTCCATCCCCCAGGAAGGAGGGGGGGGTATATGTAGATCATGTGATCATGACCGTCTCTTAAGAGTGATAGAAAAAACCTTTGGAAATGAATGGTGGCATACACATTACCCTGCAAACTAAAAGGTCAGGAATTCGAAACCACAGCTTCCAGATGGAAGATGAGGCTTTCTGCTCGTGAACAGTTCATCTTGGAAACCCACAGGGGCCATTCTAGCTTGTACTGTGGCCTCACTGTGAGTCAGAATTGACTCATGGGCAGTGAGCTGGTGTAATGTGGTGTAAAGGAACCCTGGTGGCACACTCAGTAAGTACTCTGCTGCTACCCAAATGGTGTGCTGTGTGAAGCGAGCAGTCAAGCTACGGGAGAGAACCAGTGGCAGTGGGCCAAGAGGGCAGACAACATGGACACTCTGTGGGCACTTGTACAGGGTAGCAATGAGTTGGAGCCAAGTTGACGGCAGTAGCTTTTCATTTTCGCTAATGCTGAACAATATGGTGGAGGTCATGAATGTTACTCATTCATTCTGTGGGGAAAAAATCTTGAGGCTGAGCCCTGCTGGCGTAGTGGTTGTGCACGGGACTGTGGCCCACTGGGATGGAGGTTCAATTCCAGCAGCGGCTCCACAGGAGCAAAGGCTGGGCCTCCTACTCCCGCCACCAGAGGGCAGTGATGCCCCCCGCCAAAAAAAGAAGTAGCAACGAAAAAAAATCTTGAATAGGCCAACATGTATCTATTTACACATACCAAAAAACCCCCAAACCTATAGAATTAAACACACACACAATGTAGGGTAAAATTTCTGAGATTCGTGGAATTCCTAAAATACAACCACAAACCCAGACTAAGAACCCCTAACATACCAGGGAAATACGGGACTATGTCGTAATCACTTTTTCATCTTCTCTCTCCCCTGCCTTCATCAATACTTCAGTGCCTAGACAAATGTATTTTAGATAGTGTGAACTTTATCGAACGAATAAGGAAGGAAAAAAATCAAGTCTCTGAAGTCATTGAAATTTGTTTTCCTCTTGCATTCTCTGGGAGAGGTCTTAGACTTCGGTGCTTCTGTCTCTTGTTCTCTGGGTTACTGTCCCTCTCCCTCCCTCTCTCTGCTTCTCTCCTTTTCTCTCTCAGTACCTATAAACCTTCCATAGCATCCCCTAGACCTTTTTTCTCCTTACAAAGAGAGCGAAGTGAGAACCCAATTACTTCTCTCTCCACTAGTTTCTAAAAGGTTCTTATGAGCAGGACCAACCTAAAGAGAGATTTGGGAACACCTCTCTTTTCCTCCTCTCCTCCCAGCAACCTCCACCAAAGCTGAGAGGTCAGGACTCGGCCTCCATTTGTCCAGGGATAAATACAGCATAAAATTTATTTATGTTCCACTCATGAATGGCTTTCCACAGGGACCTAGTCTCTGTGTGCCTTGGGAAAGCAATGGAATAGGGTGATGTGCACTAACGTGTGCATGCTGTTGGCTGCTTGGTAGGTTGTTGTCTCTGTGTGTTAAAGAAAGAGCAAAAGTTAGGGATAGGACAGTCAGTGCCTTAATCTGTCCGAAAAGTCTGGGCAATAGACCTGATTAGCAGTGGGTGAGAATATTAAAAACTATGACGAGAAGAGCATTCATGATTCTCTTAAAATCAAGGACACCTCCCCCCTACTCCCTCTGATGAGCCCTCAGCCTGAAAGCAGGGCATCCATTTGTTCCTCCTCATCAGACAAGACTTGGTGCAGAACAAATGCTCTTCCTTCCACAGAGCTCCTGGCAGGTTCCCACTGGGGGGCATCAGCTGATGGCAGGAAATCCCCTGCAACATCCGGGATCTGTGATGCACAATGCTGTCCTTGTTAGGGGTCCCCTTTCATTCATAGTCGCCCAGGTGACAGCATCCAAGTACCATCTAGTGTACCGGGCTGTAGTCTGTTGGGAGCAGCTAGCTAGCTCTCTTCCCACGGAATCCCTACGTTAGGTTAACAAATCGATAAGGTTAACAAATCGGTACTTGACTATGTTGCCAACTCAAAAACCAAACTCACTGCCATGGAGTCGCTGTCAGCTCATGGCGACCCTATAGGACAGGCTAGAAGTGGCCCTGTGAGCTCCCGAGACTGCAGCTCTTTTCAGGAGAAGGAAGCCCCGTGTTCTCCCTTGGAGAGATGGGTGGTTTCAAACTGCTGGTCCTGTGGTTAGCAGCCCGCCACCAGCAGGAGCTCCTTATAGTGGGTGCTCATGACATATTGATAGGATGAGTGACTACATTCATTGATCAAAGCCAAGCCCACTGCTGTCTAGTTGATTCTAACTCACAGCACCCTGTGGGGCAGAGTGCTGCTGCACAGGCCTTGTGCGATTGTTGATCTTTCCGAGGGCAGACTGCCCCCTCTTCCTTGTGCCAAGCACCTGGTGAGTTTGAACTGCCAACCTTGAGTTTTGCAGTCCAATGCTTAATGTTCTATGCCCCCAGAATTCCTTGAATCAAAACATAGGAGTTGTAATATCAACATTATTGATACACTCACACACAGAAAAACGAATGCTAAGGAAAGAAAGAGATTTTGCGATGTCTACAGAATGCTTAGATTTTCAGAAAACGAATAATCCCCCTTTTTCCTCAACTACATGGTCTAGGATTCCAAGTTCTCTCCTGTGAGAAGATAGACCAGAAAAGTGTGACACAGCGGGGGGGAGGGGGGGGGAGTGTGCAAGAGAAAGAGAAGGGAAAAGAGGTTGGCTACAAAGTTGTATGTAGACTCTGATCCTGCCTTTCCAGGGGAGGGTCTGAAGCCAACCCCATTTCTTGGATGAGAATAGAAAATTATCCTAGTGTTCCCGGTCAGATGGCATTCCAGAATATAGGGGCTCTGCCCCACTGGCAGATGGACGCTGGTCACTCACCCCTCTCTCTGTATTCCTCCGGCCCCATCATCCTGGCCTTGGCTGGGCTCTTTCTCACTGGCCGACACACAGACAGAAGGCAGCAGGCAGGCAGAGTCAGGGGCACAGCGTTGATGCCTCGTGCCTGCTGGTCGTGTGTGTTCCTTGGGGACCGGTGTGGGTCCTGCATTTAAAGGATTCTTCTTTAGCTCCGCCCTGCAGAGTCCCTTCCTGGAGGTTTAATGAATTCCACCCCTTCCTTCTCTCACTCCTTGTTGGGGGCAGCAACCAGAACTTTCTCGCTTGTCAAGAGGTTCAAGATAAAAGGCATGACTGAAATTACTAAGGGCACTTAGTATCACGTGGCCCTTGCAAGCCGCTCCCAGATGAATGTGGTAGGAAAAGCCAAAAGCCAAATCCGCTTACTTCAAGTCGATTCTGATTCCAAGGGTCCCTAGAAGCTAGGGTCCAAGTGCTCCGTGGGTTTCCCAAGATTGTATATCCCTACAGATCAGACAACTTCGTCTTCCTTCCCACCTTCCTGGCACTTATCCGCCCGCCCGGTGCTTACCCTGCTGCACCAGCAGGGATCCTGGATAGGCTGGGCCCCCCTCTTTCTGCCCTTGAATTCAGATAGTGGTGGCTTAGTTCGCAGCTCAGCAGGCAAGCCCGTGCCTGTGAGGCTGTTTCTCATCCCAGCTGCCCTTGGCAGTGGAGAATCAGGCACAACTCCACCCCCCCTCCCACCCTCCCATCCCACCCTGGGTGCGGGGTGCTGACCGGGTTGCAACGGCTGATGTTTTCATCCCCAACACAAGAAAGCTCCCCCCACCTCCCAAGGCACAACCCCTGATAGAAAGATGAGAGAGGCTGAAAGAATACAAATGAAAGCATGGCCCAGGGTGCATCACCTTTAAGACTTGAAGGTGTGTGTGGGGGGGGGGGGGGGGACAAGGGGGGGGAATGAAGGGAGATGGTTACAAGTTGTAGTGCTTACCCCAGGGCAGCAGTTCAAAACCACCAGTCACTCCATGGGAGAAAAACGAGGCTTTCTACCTCTGTAAAGAGTGACAGTCTCAGAAATCCAACTGGGAGTTGAATTCCACTCGATGACAGTCAGTTTTTGAGTTTTTTTTGTGTGTGTGTGTGTGTGTGTGTGTATGTGTGTGTGTGTGTGTATGAAGGAGACCTTCATTTATTTATTTACTACTCTCCCCCCCCACCACACACACACCATTTCACATCTTTCTTGTCCCCACGGTGGTCTGGGCCCAGTGACCATGTCCTAATCCATGAGGCACAGCTTCTCTTGCATGCAGAACATCCCTCTTCAAGTCGTCCTTCTACCAGTCTGGCCGTCTCCCCATCCCACCCAGGCCGGAACGTGAGTGTGCCTCAGGCTGGTCCTCTCCTCGCCCTCCCGAGGTGTCCCGAATCATTTCTGTCATGGTCAGCTTTCCATGGAACCAGATCTTGGATGGCTACTTAGTAAAACATTTCAAACAGAAGAAGGGTTGGGGTGTGTGTGTGTGTGTGTGTGTGTGTGTGTGTGTGATGCCACAAAAGAACAGCTTAATGGCATAAATTGGTTCTCTCTGGTCAAACACACATTGTTCTTGCAAGAAAGAGAGGTCACTTCTTGTTCTGTACCATGCCTCACTGTTTATAACCTCCCTCTGCTCCCACCCTGATGGTAAACACCTCTAGACTGTGATTCCTAACCTACTCTTTTGAGGCACTCTCAGCATCCCCCAGTCTGTAAATCAGAAGCGGAATAAACTTCACTCATTTGCTTAAAAAATTATGCTCAGGAACGATAATGGCAGTAGTGATACCATAAGGATAGGGGGAAAGTGGGGGTAGAAAAGGGGAAACTATCACAATGATCACCACCACTACCACTCGCCCCACTCAGAGAATGAACTACACGAATGTGGGTGAAGGGAGACAGTGGTCAGTGTAAAATATAAAAATAATCATTCATAAATTATCAAGGGTTCATGAGAAGGGAGGGGAAAGTGAGGAGCTACTACCAAAGGCTCAAGTAGAAAGAAAATGTTTTGAAATGATGATGCCAACATATATACCAGTGGTTCCCAAACTTATTTGGCCTACTGCCCCCTTTCCAGAAAAAATATTACTTAGCGCCCCCTGGAAATTAATTTTTAAAAATTTTAATAGCAATTAAACAAAAAGATATACAGTATGTCAAAATAAATTTGGAGCAAGTCAAATTATAAAGACCTTTTCATTCTCATTGTTTAAAAATAAAAACTCTCTCTATATATGTTTATATATATATTTTTATAATTAAATATAGTAAGATAGTTTCTAACAGTTTGAACTGTTAATTAATGAATATTTTTTGATAATTTTTGAAATACTTTTGTAAAAAACAAGCTAAAATAAATACTGATGAAATAAACGTGATATTAATTGTAAAGCACACATAATTATTACAAAATAAATAAATAATACTCACCAATTCTAGTCGCACTATTTTTCAGTTAACTTTAACTTGTCACAATATCACAACAATCTAACTTAGAGTTATATTACGCGTAGCAATTACAGGAAATCTCCTGATTCATAGCATGCTCCAAAATCTGCTGGTCGTACTGCCAATAGCCGTTCCAGGCTTTGGTGCTGCAGTCGCCCGCAGCCATGCTCGCAGTGCTCACGTGTTTGGAACGGCGATTCAGTGGCGCCACGTGAACAGTCGCAGTGCGCGGTTGCACAGACCTCAATGCAAGTGAGGGAGCATGCGGGAACCGAGCCAACGTCCAGTACGTTGTTCAAAGAAAAAATAAGCGTTATGAGCGGATTACATAAATCAATTTTTCTAAATCTTCTTTCTTTTATCCTTTCACCGTCCCCTTATAGTTATTCATTGCCCCCAAATGCACCTGTGGCCATCACCACCCCCCTGGATCGCTGCAGCGCCCACCAGAGGGCAGTGGTGCCCACTTTGGGAATCACTGATATATACCAATGTGCTTGACACAATGGATATACGGATTGTTATAAGGACTTTTTAAAAAAGAAATGAGAAATTTAAAAATTATATTCAATATTCTTTTAATTTTGGCAGAAATTGGTGTCAGAAATAGGATTCAAAGACATCATTCTTTCAGTTCTAGGTTGTTCTACAGAAACAGCACTAGAGAGGCAGTTTCTATTCCCCTGGTTCTTTCTAGACTCTTTGGGGGGCCCCACTTAGTTCTATGCCCCAATGCTCTTTGGAGCAAAGTCTGAATCTCTAAGAAATCAAGAATAAGCTTTTGGGGGTTGTTGGTTTTTTTTGTTTTTTTTTTTGGCATCACTGTCCCCTGGTGGGAGTGGAAGGCCCAGACTTGCTCCTGGAGAGCTGCTGTTGGATTTGAACCATCAAGCCAGTGGGCCGTAGTGTTGCACTCAACCACTATGCCACCGGGGCTCAGCCCCAAGAATAAGCTTTTTAAAAACCAAACTCCTTGCCAGCAACTTCTGAATCATATTGACCCTACAGGACAGGGTCATGGCCCTGCGTGTTTCTGAGACTGTGCATCAGAATAGAACACCTCCTCTTTCTCCCTGTGGGGCTAATGTTTTGAGCTGTTGCCCTTGTGGTTCTTGGTCCAACTCTCAGACTGTTAGGCCGCCGGAGCCCTGAGGAGAACAGAGAATCGGATCCACAGTGCAGCTGGGTTTCCCTTGGGTGGATTGGGGTCTTTTGGAGCTTTTCTGCTGTAGGTATTTTAACTCGGAAAGCAAGAACAAACAACTGAGGAAAATGGGGTCTTCCTTCTAAAAACATTAGGCTTGGACACCACAGCATCACCACTATCTGCTTCCAGGACATTAGTTGGGTACAGAAACAAAAATCGGGGGCCACAAAGCTGCTTGTTTGGTTTTGGGTTTTTTTTTAATTGTCGGATTATGCTAAAAAGAAATTGGACTTCAGCAGTCAAAATGAGGAGTTATTTAAGAGAAATATTTAATCTTACCTAAAGTTAACCAAAGCCAATGGAATGCATACTTTGATTGGTAGATAGAAAGTAAAGGAAAAAGGCAATATGAGAGTAAAACTGCAACTCTCAAAGACTGCAGAAAGTGAGAGAAACTTAAAATACCGGAAAAGAGAAAATCTCATTCTGAATCTTTGCCTGAGTAAGCTCCTCCACTGCCTATAGCTCCTTCTCTTGGCCCACCCAATCTGGTTGCTGATATTCATCTTCAAAAACAGAATGAAAATGACCGCCCTCATAGCATTCCATAACTAGCTATTGTACAGTTGCTACAACAATCAGTTTCGAAACATTCTTACTTCTTTTTAAAAAAAAATCATTTTATTGGGGCTCATACAACTCTTATCACAATGCATACATTTAATTAAATGAATTGAATCAGGAATGTTTGTACATATGTTGCTTTCATTCTTTTCTAGACATTAACTTTCTATCGAGCTCTTGGTGTCGGCTCTTCCTGCCCCTCCCTCCCCAGAGCCCCTGATAGAGTGTACTTTATTATTTTCATCTCTCACACTGACCACTGTTTCCCTTCCCCTTGGTTTTCTGTTGTTCTTCCCTTTGTAGAGGAGTGTATGGTTCTGTGTCAATCATTGTGATCAGTTTCCTTTTTCCCTTCCTCTCCTCCTTTGCCCCCTACTTTTCCCTTCCTGGATTCTGTGTTTCATGAGCTCCCATCTCTTATCTATACCTGAGTACCTGTTCCCATCTAGTCTAAATGGAGAAGCATCCCTGGGGTTATGATAGTGGGGGATGAGAAAGCCTCAAGGAACCAGAGGAACATAGTGTGTATCATCGATGCTTTATTGCACACTGGTGACTCATCCTTTTCCCTGTGACCCCTCTGTGGAGAGAGTGTTCCACTGTCTATGGGTGGAATTTAGATCTCTGCTCCAGCCCCTTTACCCAGCCCCTATGCTTCTTCCATGTTGTTGTTTCACTGCTGAATGATGGCTTGTGTAACTTCAAGCCTTTTAGACTCCAGACGTTATAGTTTTTAATAGTCGGGCACCATCAACCTTCTTCACCACATTTGCTTACACACCCGTTTTGTTTTCAGCGATTATGTCAGGAGAGTGAACATCTCAGACTGCTGATTAGTTAGAATAAAGTGTTCTTATATTGAAGGAGGGTAGAAACAGAGGCCCAAAGTCCAACCCCTCAGTGTATTGCCATAAAAATATAAGTACATGGGCCAATACTTCTATTTTTGTGGATTAATGTATTTACATATGTACACCACTATGTTTATACCTCTATCCATTGTTTTGCTTCCTTGGTCCTACCTCTTGTTTTATATCCTGCTCCACTGTCACTTTCCCTTTATTTCTGCCTCTTGGGACCTTCTGTTAGCTAGTTTGCTGATATTCACACACACACACACATCCTGCCCCTGCTGGCCCTATCTCCTTGTTATTGATGCTGATATTCTTACTTCTTGAACTCTTTGATATCAGCTCCCTTTATCCCCTCCCTCCCTCGCCCTTCCCCCAGGAACCCTTATTATTATCTATATATTACTGTTTTATACACACACACACACACACACATATACTTGATCTCCCCCATCCAATATTATCCATTCAACTACAATTCTGTTATTCATTCACCTTGAGTAATTGTGGGATACAGAAATATTTCTCCCAAACTGTCTCCCCCAAATATATGCCAAACCCAAGATGCTACCTGCTATACATGGTAAATGTCTGGATACTAGGAATTCAATGAAAGTAGGTCAGAGGTTATTCTCTTTAAGGGTATCAGCCATCTAGAGCAACCAGACTGTAGAGTCTGACTTCCCCTAAGTAGGACCCACTCTCTTCTGATATTGTTCCCTTGAAGGAGAGAATGAAAACAAGGTCTGGACCACTCAAGGATGACTAAGTTTAGGCTACTCTATTGATTCTAGAGTCTGCCCATCTTGCACATATGACCTATTCCCTTCATTTACTAGGTCATTAACCCTCTTAGTGCTTGTATTGCCTATGTTATAATTCCTTCCTATGATGTAGGTTGTTATCTGTAACCTGTCATCAGGGGACTTGCATGTCCCCAAAGATATGTAAGTTTTGGTTAGAAATAAAACCTCAAGCTCTGTTCTGCCCTCTTATCGCCTACCTCCACATGTACAAAGAGGAGCTGAGGTGAGCATGCTACCATGAAATGTGTCTGACTTCTTTATTTTACTCTCTCACACACATCTCTCCTATTTCTCTATGACTTTCTATAATCTTTATATATCTTAACCATACAATTGTGCCTACTGAACCCGCAATTCGTTGTGGAGGCACAAGTTGTATAACCCACAAGTGAGGTTATACAGTCATCAACTCCCTCTTTTTTTTTTAGGCATCACTGCCCTCTGGTGGTAGGAGTAGGAGGCCCAGTCTTTGCTCCTTCAAGGGAACAATATCAGAAGAGAGTGGGTCCTCCTACTCCTACTCAAGCTGGAATTGAACCTCCATCCCAGTGGGCCGCAATCCCACGCACAACCACTATGTCACCAGGGTTCAGCCCCATCAACTCCCTCTTACCACTTTCCCCATACCCTTTGTTCTTCCTGTGTTCTCAGGGACTCCTTACTCCCTTTGCTGTTTCTGAAGAGTTAGCCATCCTGACTTTCCAGCATGGAATGATCTTAATTGAACAAACAAACATATGTAGGTCTCACAATATTGCTGAGGTAAGACAATAGCCTTAATAGCAGAGGGAGGAAGTAGTAAAGAACCAGAGGTTATGTGCCTCATCAGTGCCACACCTCACCCTGGATTCTTCAATCCCTCTGTGTGGCCCTTCCGAGAGGGATTGTCCAGTTGTTTTGCAAATGGGTTTGGGGTCTCCAATACATCCCCGCTCCCTCACATGGATTTGGTTGTTTGTTTTTGCACTTCTGATACATATACATATATGTGTGTATATACACATATGTAGACAAATAACCCTCTATTTATGTATTTACACATATATTTATACCTATATATAATTTTTACTTTCCCCTTTTTCTTTCCTCCTGCACCAGCATGTTTACTCCTAGTTAACCTCTCATTAATTTCCTTTCAGACACTTTTTGATTAATCAGACATGACTAGGAACATGACACCCTACTCACTGTCAATTTTTCTAATTCTTGCCATTCCCCGGTTTCTGCCATTGTTGGCTCACTGCTCACCTCCCCAACCTCCTCCCTCCCTCGGTCCCCCCAGAACCGTCAGTCCCATTGCTGTATCCATGGGATTGTTTACACACACACACACACACACACACACACACACAAATGCCATATAAATAGATCCTAGTGTAACTAGTATCCTGACCCAGAGATCCTAGTGTAACTAGTATCCTGACCCAGAGTAGATGATTATCTCTGTTAAATAAGTGAGCAGGACCTGTTATAATCCATCAATTCAAATCCCTTTTCTTTCAGCGTTCCATAACCAGGGACCTGCTTCTGTAACAGGATTTATACCCTTTCAGTCCTCAGCGTTATGCCCCAAAGATGTGCATCCCACAAGTCCCCCTTGCTCTTTCAGCAGACAGGGATGGGGCAAAGACCTTAAATCTTTATGGTAGCAGATCACCTCATCATCCCCCTGCAGTGGTGGATTGGTACTGCCAACTGTGTTATTAGCTACCCAATGCTTATACCACAGTGCCACCGGGGGTGGTCCTTAAATTTTTCTGTAAGAAATAAAGTATACCACAAATGCCTTTTAAAGTGAGACCTAGTAAAATGGCAGGAATGTCTCGTCTCCTCTGGGTCTCTAGTGTCTGCACTTTGCTCCGCCCTTCAATGTCCCCATCACAAATGCCCACAAAGCAAGCCAACAGCAAGCCCAAGCCATCTGCTTCACAGGACAAGAAGGAGTGCTGCCCAGTCCAAGTCCGATTTAATTTTTACCAGTTCAAGTGATTTTCAGAACCTATTTGTACCTACCACTGAAGCTATTTTATTAGTCCAGGAAGAGATGGCAGTAAAAAGCAGAGTTTAATATTGAAAGTGCTGCCCCAACGTCTGTCAGACCTTCACAGGTTTCCCCATGAATAGTGATTTGTGACTCTGCTTTGGAACTTGGAGGAATTGAGGGGAGGGGTGTTGGGCAGTTTCTGAGAGAAAACTTGAATCGTGAGCTCGACAAGCAATACTTTCATAGGGGAGTTAGTTTTTGCATCACTTGATTCCATCGTGGAGCTTGAGGATGTCACCTTTTCCATGGTCCCATCGCTTTCACCGCTAGACAGCGCCTTTCTTCCATCACTGGTGCCTTTGTGGCAGAGGCATGGCCATGGGCGAGCCTGGCAGACAGGTATGAGAAAGAGATGTATCTGGAGATAAGCCCTGGTCACTGGGGCAAATGCAGAGTCATTTACTTCTTCTTTTCCCTTTGTCACCGTTGAGTGTTTCCTCCAACTGTTCAGCCAATTTAAGTATTAAGATGAGGGCACAAAAAGTTGGATCAGATCTAACACAGCTTTTTTTTGAGCATTAATTAAAATACAATTCAATAGTTCAATCCTATCAGTAAGGGCTGTGCCATCATCACCGTAATTAACCTTGGGATCTTTTCTACGTCTTTTGCACATTGATGTTGACGCACAATTTCCCGCACCATCCCTATGTTCTCAAGTAGTCATGGATTCTGGCTCTGTCTTCCTAATGTCACACATCTTAGTTTCCCTGTGCAGATAAACATACAAGATTAGAGCCCTCTAGACAAAGGCCCTCTATGGCTCCGTCTGGCATGGGCTTACACCTGTCGTCATCAGTAACCTCAGCTGCCCATGCCCCTCACAGCTGTTACTGTTGCTCCCTGCAGTTGTTTTCCCTGGGAATGCCTGTCTGTGACACTGGGCACCTAGTGCAGTGTGCTGTTCTTGGGCCTGGGCTGGACCTACCTACAGAAACGATGTGGTGACATTCCTGGACGATGTACTAAGGAGGTGTGGCCACTTAGACTTTGGCTCTCTTGGGAGTGCTGAGGTGCCGAGTAAGAAGCCCAACTACCCTGCTAGAGTTCACGTAGAAATAAACAACCTTGTAGACCATTAAAAAAATCAGACAGTAACGCACGACTTGGACTTTCCAAATTCCGATGGACCTTTCTGGCTTTTCATACATAAAAGTACAGCTAAGTCCGAAAAGTATCAGTAGGAACACAAAGGATCTTGGGGCCTATTCCTCGATTTAGTCAGAAATTAGATTTAGTAGCTCGAGTCTTTAGAGACGATTGAAAAGAGCAGTTCTCAACCTGTGGGTCCCGGCACCTTTGGGGGTCAAATGATCCTTTCACAAGGGCCGCCC
Source organism: Nesogale talazaci (assembly GCA_004026705.1). Taxonomy (NCBI): domain Eukaryota; kingdom Metazoa; phylum Chordata; class Mammalia; order Afrosoricida; family Tenrecidae; genus Nesogale; species Nesogale talazaci. Next base: position 22,714 of record PVJH01019955.1, on the reverse strand, counting down.
AATTCTTAACAGTAGCAAAATTACAGTTATGAAGTAGGAATGACAATAATTTTATGGTTGGGGGTCACCACAACATGGGTAACCATATTAAAGGGTTGCCGCATTAGGAAGGTTGAGAACTACTAATTTAAAAGCTATAGTAGCAGCTGCTTTGATTGTAGAAGCCTTTTCCAGCTTAGTCTTAGGTAATCCATTGATATTAATAGTTATTCCCACAGTAGAACTATTAAGATTCTCAGATTCAGGATTTACCAGCAGCCAGACATATATAATAATATTTTAGATGTAAAACCTGAAATTTCCTGGCATTTACTTTCTAGAAAAGTTGGCATTCTAGTTTGGTGGAACTTTTGATAATTTGCTTGATACATTTATTGGTATCTTTTCTCTGCCTTCTAGTATATTTTATCGTGCCTTAAGATCTTTTTATTTTTTATTTTTTTTGTTTTTTGGTGGTATCACTGCCCTCTGGTGGTGGGAGTAGGAGGCTCAGTCTTTACTCCTGTGGAGCCACTGCTGGAATTGAACCTCCATCCCCGTGGGCCGCAGTCCCACGCACAACCACTATGCCACCGGGGCTCAGCCGTAAGATCTTTTTAAAAACTGTGAGCACCCATCTAAGATGAAAGAATTGGTTGATTTTCATGTATAACAACAAAGGAATACAGAAGACCTTGATTTATATGAAAAATCAGGCAATAAGTCTTAACTATCAGATGAAAGAAACATCTTAAGACCAGAATGGTGCCCAGCTATACACAATGGACTTTTGATTAAAGATTCTAAATCAGAATTCTGATGCCAAAGTGGCAGGGTGTAAGAACAAAGTTAGATTTCTCAGATATTTCAGTCTAGTTCTTTAATACATTGCCCCCCTTGCCCTGATCCCAATTCTACCTTACAAATCTGGCTAGACCAGAGGATGTACAACTGGTGTAGATAGGAACAGGAAACACAGGGAATCCAAGATTGATAAACCCCCTGGGGCTGAGCCCCGTGGTGTAGTGGTTGAGTGTGGTACTGCAGCCCATTGACTTGGTGGTTCAAATCCAGCAGTGGCTCTCTAGGAGCAAGGCTGGGTAGCTCTCACCACCACCAGAGGGCAGCGATGCCAAAAAACCCCAAATCCCTTAGGATCAAAGAGAGTAGAGATTACCAGGGAGGGTATGGGTAAGGTGGGGGAAAAAGGGAAACCAATCACAATGATCTATGTATAACCCCCTCCCCAGGGGATGAGCAACAGATAAGTGGATAAATGGAGACACCGGACAGTGTAAGACATAAAAAATAATAATCTATAAGTTATCAAGGGTTTGGGAGGGGAAAAATAAGGAGCTGATACCAAGGGCTCAAGTAGAAGAAAAAGTTTTGAGAATGATGATGGCAAAAAATATACAAATGTGCTTGACACAATGGATGTATGGATTGTGATGAGAGTTGTATGAGCCCCCAATAAAATGATTTAAAAACAATGAAAAAAAGTCAGTCTAAGAGAGGTTCCATGGTAGAAGGAAATGAAGTACAGTTATACAGAGAGAAATTGAGCTTTACGAATTCACTGCCATAGGAACAAGAGACATGGGCTGAGCATAGTGGTTGTGTGCAGGACTGTGGCACACTGGATTGGCGGTTCATATCCAACAGCAGCTCTCCAGGAGCAAGGCTGGGCCTCCTACTCCCACCAGGGAGCAGTGATCCTCACACACACACAAAATAACGAGACACATTACACATTAAGCATGTACAATAATAGATCAAACATTCAAATAAAAATGAGAAAGTAATTATTATGGAGATAATTATCAGAGACCAGGTCAAATCCTTTCAAAAAGCAAATGAGAGAGTGTGTGTGTGTGTGTGTGTGTGTGGGGGGGGGTTCTCTAATGCTTAACTAAGAAAACAAGTGCTCCTGGGAACTATATTCAAATTATATCCAATATTTGATGGTGATTATTAAAGTAGAATTTTTAAAGGCACTCAGAGTATCAAAAATCGTGTGTGCATGTGTATGTGTGTGTGTCAGTGTGTGTGAGTGTGTGAGAGAGAGAGAGAGAGAGAGAAGAGAATTTGGAAAATCATTTTTTTTTAAATCACAAAAATATTAGTCAAATTGTGGCTTGGAACCAAAAACATATGTGACCTTTTCTCTGTGCTGATAGTTTTCTGTCATGGGGTACACAGAGTCATCTGAAGATGAATTCTGAGTGCTTACGTCAAAATGAACCCATGGACTTTGGGGTGTTCTCCTTGAACAGAGAAAGCAAATAGCAAACATCATTAAAAATGACAACAGACCAGCTATCTATAATGAAACCCAGGTCCTGTAAATACCACTTAATGAAACAACAACGTTATCTGTTAGCCCATTCCTAAGTTGCTCTGACATGATGAAAGAAGTTATTTATTGAGTAAATCTCAGGTAAAGAGAACATTTTAAATTTCATTTCCTTGAAAGGCCAATGCCTTGGGAATCCATCCATATGGATATAAAGGTTCTTATCATTGTTTTTGCAGTGTCCATTGAAAGGGCTTTTTCTGCTTGATACATTGTATGTTGTTGAGTTTGGTTTTGAGGTTTTCCAGGTATTGAAGTACAAAAAATATTCTAGATTTTGGTAGGGAGAAATTTTGTATACAGTACTTCAAGTAAAGTCCGTGTTGTCAGTTTAGTAGAGAAGCCACCATCAGTCCCCCAGGGTGGTAGAGTGGTGACAGTTGGGCATTGATCCTTGAAGTCAACAGTTTGCAACCATCAGCTCTTCCTCGAAAGAAAGCCATCACAGGGCTCCTTACTCTGCAATGAGTCACGCTCTCAGAAAGGCTCAGGGTCAGTTCTAGGCCACTATGAAACAGCAAAAACTTGACAGCAGCATTTGGTTGTCAGTCTAGACCCCTGGACTGTCTGTTACATTTCTGTCAACTCATCTATTCTTGTTATGAGCCATTTTCAATACATAACGCCACAAATGATTTGTTAAAGCAGCACGCATACTGGCATAGATTCTCATTAGCAGTATGTTTTGAATACATTTACATGCACATGGAACATTTTTATTGCAAGCAAGTATGAAGGAGCTTTATAAAGTATGTGCAAAAGTTGGGTTGAAAGAACATGGAATTTCCCCACAATTGTATGGGATTTCCCATTTACCAAAAGTGCCTTGTCTCACAGCAGACTCCCAGATGGTCCCATCACTCTCTCCTGTAGGAAGCAGTGGCGTGTGCATCTTCTCAGATGCCAGCCTGGTGTACCCTTTGCCATCTAGAACCACTAGTTGAAATCAACTCCGTGACAATGGGCACAGGCTGATTTATTCTCTTCTGAATTTTGTTCTTTTAAATGCCTAACAAGCTCCTCAAATCGCACTCCTTCTCCTCCATAAAGAAATAGAGCCACATATCACTGGGCTAAGGCCACAGCTATTCTTTTGCCCTTTGTATTAAAAAAAAAAAAAAGGCAGAATACAGTTAATTCCTAAGACTCCATGAAAAGTGGCATCACAAGTTCTTCCTGGGCACACAGATGGCAGGACATGAGCACCCACAAGTGAGGATGAGTTTGGAATCCAGCATCAGCAAAGAGCACTCAACTGAGTCAGCTGTCAGGGAAGATGATGAAAACATCACAGGTCAGCCTAAAAAGTGAAACAGAGCAGAAAATGTTACATTTGAAGCCAATCATGAAGCAATTAAGGCACCTCAATGTCTTGACAGTACATAATTCATGTCATTCTAGATGGACTTTAAAAAGGGAGAGTACCTCTATGCAAAGGGAGTTGTAAGGCTTAGAGCAGTTGAGCTCAATTCGCTCAAAACCCTGAGAAGGGCTACTCCAGGTGTTTTCGTCGATATAGCAACCAAATAATTTCTAGCAACAAATCCATTGCTAGGCAGTGGAAACTTGTGCCTGGGAATCTTCACGCTATTTCATATTCTTTGCCAGCAGTCTGTCAATTTTGCTAATCCTTTCAAAGAACCAACTTTGAGTTGTAGTAATTTTCCCCAGTTTTTTTTTCCCCCTCTCCTGTATCTCAGCCCTGATTTTATTATTTTTTTTCCTTTTGCTATTATGATTGTCCTGTTGACTCTGGTTTAATTGTGCCAGTATATCAATCTTAAGTCTCTCTTCATTTTACATATTGCTATCAACTTCCTTTATTAAATGCCTTTGCAGTGTCCCAAAGGTTTTTTGGTACGTCATATTCTCATTCTTGTTAGCTTCTAGAAACTTTCTAATTTCGTCTCTGATCTGGGCCAATAGCCACTCCTTTTGCAATAGAGAATTATTCATCCTCCAGTTGTTTGCCCTTGTTTTCTTAAGGGTCCTTTGTTGATTTTTAGCTATTTCATATTCTTGTATTGCCAGTTCTTTATAACACTCTCCTCAGAAAATTTTTGAAATCACAAAAAAAGGAAAGCAAGCTTTTTCCATATCTCCTGCAAACAGTGGGAAAGAAGTTAAAATTAGTAAGAGAAGCTCTTCTTAGCTTTTTGACTAAGATCAAGTGTAAAAAGGGAAGCCTATTTCCAATTTAAATATATAAAGTCCTAATTTTACTCATTCACATAGTTATTGACTCAAAAGCCCAAACCAAACTCAGTGCCATCGAGTATGGTGACTCACTCCAGCCCGTGTGGGTTTCCCTGTAAGGGAGTTGAAAGCCCTTTCTCCTGAGGCATGAATGGTGGTTTCAAACTGCTGATCTTGAGGACTAAAGCCCAACTCATAAGCACTATGCAACCAGGCGCTGCCCCTGTGACTCAAGTGTAGATAAGCTAGGAATAAAGAAGTCCAACGTAACAACCAGACAACAGAACAAGCTCACTACTTTCTCTGAAGAGAGCTGAATCTGTTCCTCAAACTGTCAGACTGGGAGTCCCTGAGCATTGCAAACTATACAGATATTAACTCCTTTGACAAAAAATTGCCGATTCAAAACCACGCAGTGCCATCTCCAAAGGCAGGCTTGGGGATCTGCTTGGAAAAGGTCACAGCCTTGAAAATCCAGGGAGCAATTCTTCTCTGCATACATGGCGTTACGAGTCGGAAAGACTCAGTCCTAATGAACAACTGCCACAGATTGCTTCTAACTTCCAATTTTCAACTCTGTCAGCTGTTTGATCAAAATTTTTTATACTATTAAAAATATCCAGCAGAACAAATAACCAGAGTGTCAAAGGCATTAAATTAACTTGCAGAAGCTTATTTTCAGCACTGTTCTGAGAGGCCACCAGGCCAGCCTGGTCTGAAAGCCAGGCTGCACTCTGGTGTGGGTGTACAGGCTCCTTTATTCACAGCAGGGCATCCTCTTTCTATGCAAACACGCTGCCTAACAAATACCTCAACATTTGTTTGTTGGGGCGTTTTTGCCTTAAAAAAATTTTTTTTAAGCTTTTTTTTTTTTCAGGATTGCAAAAAAGAAAAAAAAATCTTGAAAATAGACTGGCATTTATAAAATGTGTAGTTTTAACTAACTTGTAATACATATCAAATATCATGGGACAGTGAAGATTTTTCTCTTCCTTATCCAAACTGACGGCCATTGAGTGCATTCAGAATCACAGCAGCCCTTTTGGTTGCCAAGCCAAGGTCTTCCCGGGGGCAGAGCCTCATCCTTCCCCTGTGGAGCCCTAGCGAACTGAAACCCATCTTGCAGTTAGCAGCCCACCACTCACTCCCAAGTACCACCCCTCCGCTCTGAAATTCACCCAAAAGCCTCCTGGACAGTTGCCACATAGCACATGGTTGTCCAAAAACACTGCATGACATTAACAATTGTACTGATAATTCCAGTATGATGCAAATGGTTGTCCATATACAATGCATGACACTAACAATTCTGATAACTAACTCCAGTAAGATGATTACCTTCCAAGGAACAAATAAACTCAAGTTATCACCACAATTTTGAGACAGAGTATAAAGACAATATAATATTTTCAAATACAGAGAATCAGATGGTGAATATATGATGAAGATATAGTCAAGAATATAAGTTTACACTGAACATATGTGGAAAAGATATTTAATTGTAAAATAGAAAAGTAGGACAGAGTACAGTTTTAAGGGTAATTGCTTCTTTATACAGTATAGATAACTTGGAGCGGGTTTCAGGATTAGATAAACATTTTCATAAAGCAATAAAACACATTGAAAATAATAAAGCAACAAGTGTGTGTAGGGGGCGGGGGTTGAATTTATGTTTGACAAAGAACAAAAAGAATTGTGTGACAAGAGTTAAAGTCCGTCCTCTGTGGAACTGAGCAATCTCATGATGTGTGTGTCCCAGCAGACACATAGCTCTCACAAGGAGGGGACAGTTAAGTTAGACACAGGTAAGCATCACTGTAATACAAAAAAGTTCTTGTTCTACATACAAAAATCTTTTTTTTTTGTTTTGATTTTTAAAATTTTAATTCCTTTAGAATAATCTCCTGGGGAGGAAGTGATTCCAGAAGTATTTTAGAAGCCCATATGCATCGAGTTTCCCCAAAAACATTATCATGAAATCCAGTGCCCTAAAGTGCGTTCATGTGTAAATCATGATGGCAGGCACCGAGTGCAGTCACGCCCCCTCTATGAAATTCTCCAAAAGGCATAGTTTGAAAATTCAAGTTACTCCGTAAGCTGCTCTTTCTAAGAACATTGTCATGCCAATAAAACTATCTGCTAGCTTACTTCATTTCAATAGCCTAGACACTAACAGCCTGTCCACACCCCCTCATCCGACTAGCTTTCATCATCTCCATGGGAAAAATACCTATGCCAATGACGCGCTCTGAAATTAGAAAACATGCAAAATATGTACAAAGTTTAAAAAATATTTGCTTCATATACATGTAAATCTACTTGGGTGTAGCAGAAAACGAACAAATATAAAAGTTTTGCTTTCTAAAAAAAAAAAAAGTTTTCAGATAATCTGAGAAAACTTAAAGCTGCACAAAGATTTCCCGAGGAGAACTCTTCTCATCACCGAGCAGCAGCTTCTGCCTACGGGAGGAATTCCAGCCTCAGTCCACCACATAATTATACACATTTGGTCTAATCAACAACCATCACCCTTAAAACTGTTCTGTTTCTGAGAAATTAAGGTTCATCCTAAAATCAGAAAGAATTCACAAAAACAGCGGCTTGTTGCATTTTTGGATCTCTTAAGCAGTCTTTATCAACTCATTTGGAACTGTAAAAAACATAGCAAAACAAAAAAAAAAAAACTATTTACAGAATTCTGCTTTAAATACATTTCACTTCTGAAGTTTTTATGTTACAAGAATTCAGAGCTCATGGCTTTAAGTCCAATCTGTAGTCTCTTCTATTGTCCTGTATTCCCAAGACTGTACCCGTGTTATGTACAGTTCAGATTGTATTCTTGCTCAATCAAAAGTACAATCAAACTCAGTAACAGCTTCGATTAAACAGCTTCTTTATTGGTCTGGAGACGAGTCATTGCTTCTAATTTCTGTCTGTAGGCCTCTGCTTCCTGTTCTTTCTTTAGAAGCTGCTGTCGGTACTTCTGTGCTTCTCGGTTTGCTTCATCCAGCTGTTTCTGAAGAGCTTCTCTCTCCTAGTTAAAAAAAAAAGAAAAGGGTTTATTTTCAATTTCTGCATGAATACTCTATTAACACACACATGCTTGCATGCTTCGAATAAGAAGTTCGTAGCAGTTCAAAGCAGGCATGCTACAGATGTTTCCTAGACAGCTTATCATTTCAACCAATTAAGTGACAATTAATCACTGTATTAGGGGCCCTATGGTATGACACATTGATGGCAGTTCTTAGCTCCAGGAAATTATTTCCTAATGAGATATAAAATGAACAAAATGAACACAAATTGGTTATCTGAAATTTTTGTCAAGCTTTAAAGTTATAATCCTAACTGTTCATACCTATATATTTGGGTAAAGGCAATAGTTACAAAGTAACTGATTATTTTATCAAGTAGCTACTATATGACTAAAATGAAGTGACTTCTAATACCAAGTCTCTAAGATCGGTCCATTTTACAGGTGAGAAAAATGATGCTCTGAATGATTATCATTTTCCCAACGTGATACAGTGAAAAAATGGGCATATAAAGTTCTGATATTAGTTTTTAAATCTATATTCCTCATCATAAAGATGAAATGCAAATCTTGTTTAGTGTTTTCCTTTAGCCATTAAAAAATATCTTTTAATCAACCAAATATCACACTCTGCCTCATTAAAATTATACTAGTATAAAATATATGTGGCTAAACTACTCAATAAATCAAGGGTTAAAATACAAATCTTGTCCAACAAGCACAGACATCTCCTCCCTGCCCTCCTGCTAGTTGTCTCGAGAGAGCATTTCAAAGAACCCAGTACTTACAGTGAAGCACATGAACAAAAAGCTCAACCTGCATATGGTCCAGAGAAGGCTCCAATGGGCAGCCACCATTACATGGCAGGGGCGGGCAGCTAGGAGCTCTGGGTGGGGCACATGGTCTGAGAGGAAGGTCCCACTGGACAAGACAAATAACCAGAGGGAAAGAACTGACAGGTGGTCAGCAGCCTACTGGGAAAGGGAGAACCGAATGCGACTGCTCGCTGTGAATACCAAATGTCCTTCCCACTTCCATTATTTATACAGTTCACAAGAAAAAGCAGAGATGATCCTCATGACCTCCCCTGATTCTGACCCTGCCCCACTCTGGAAATGAAGCCACATCAGCTATTTCTTTTTCACATAACTCCACAAGCTGTAATTATTTCAGCCACAAATCTTAAAATAATACAAAAATGGGCTGAGCCCTGGGGCCTAGTGGTTGTGTGCGGGACTGCGGCCCACAGGGTTGGTGGTTCAAATCCAGCAGCAGCTCTCTGGGAGCAAGGCTGGGCTTCCTACTCCCACCAGGGCAGTGATGCCACCAAAAAAAGAAAATGATACAAAAATGTATAAATTGAGACATGAATGTCCCGCATAATTAACTTTAGTAATGACCAGGCTCCTTGCTGCTGCTGCATCTCCCCTGCCACTCTCTTCTTCTCTTTTACCCAACTCCAGGTAAGAAGAGAAAGCAGGAGCAAGTCAGACCAGAGACAAGGGCACTGGTGTAAGGAACGGAGCCCACTCCCCGGGCAGTGCCCACTGCAGGCTTTTGAATACACTGATGGCTGGAGGCCAGGAGGAGTAGGGATTGGCTGCTGCTCTCCAGGAACTAAAGCTCACTGTAGAAGTACTCAGAGCCATGTGTATGCTTTAAATTTTTATGCGTTAAAAAATAAGATTTTTTGCAAAAATTTTTAGCAAAAAATTTTTAAATCATTAAGAATTTGTCCAACTTGGTAGAAGATATTGAAACAGATTAGCTCTATATATCTTCCAACCATTTTATCTGTTTTTTTTTTCAAAAATTTCATTTTAAAAAACAGAATCAAAAGATAATGAACAATTCTCACAAACTGTTAGAAGCCCCTCTTCAGAAGCAAAAAAAATACACAAGCAAGTTGAATGTGGTAAACTGTCAAATAGAAAATACAGTTTCACCTTATTTTTATTATAGATTTTTTAAGTTTTATTTTTATTTATTTTTTATTATAAATTTTTATATCAAGAAGTAGAATGTATTTTAATATAATTGAAAAGATAGTTCCCTTCTGCTTGTTGGGTTAATAAGACTCCTTTACGATGCATTTTTTTTTGGGGGGGGGGGGCATCACTGCTCTCTGGTTGTGGAAGTAGGAGGCCCAGCCCCACTGCTGGAATTGAACCTCCATCCCAGTGGGCCGCAGTCCCGCGCACAACCACTACGCCACCAAGGCTCAGCCCCTACGATGCATTTTTAAAACTTATAAAATCTATAAAACCTAAAAAGCAAAGATCTTTGAGTTTAATTCTTGAGACTCAAAGTATGAGCAACATGCTACATTGTCCACTTTCCATCTACTACTCAGTAATGTAGGCATTGGAGGAAAGAACCACCTCTTTACAACCTCACTTTTCAAAGGAAATGGAAATCTCTGAGAAGAAGAAATCAAACTCCACATTTTAGTCAGAGGCCTTATATTTTCAAAGTTCTTTATCAAATGATAACTGCACATACATTTCATGCAAGGCCGTTCCTGTATGCAAGCAGTAATTTGCTTCTTCCCCACATGGATGGTACAAAAGACTGGCATCTGAGATTACATGTAAACAGGCCAATTCAGTGGCTTTCACCTTTTGCAGCACTAACAATCTAATACTGAAGAATTCTAAGAACAATAAAGGTGAGCGATGATCACGATTTGGTAACAAGGAAGCTATCTCTTAGGCTAAAATTCCAAACCCAAGCATTATATGACTATAAGATTTAGGCAATGTGATAACAACAAGAATAGAGTTGAGTTTGCTTTTTAATTTTCAAACATTGCATTTGAATTTTATTTTCACTAGCTGCAATTATTTTTTTAACATATAAGTGTCAAACACTCAGATGTACATTTTGCTTTGGCTATAAACAGAGCAAAAATCATGTTAGCGATTTTTATAAATTTTAGGATACTATGTGACATTTACTGAGCATTTACTACAAGACCAGCAATCACACAAATCATTCACATGCATTCTCATCTAACACTTATAAATATCTTATGTTTTGCCCTTTTTTCCCTCAAATTAAAGTTGAAACTTACAGCCAATTTCAGACCTATTTTTTCCAAACCTATATTTTTATCTAATAATTTTTATTATCTCACCCCAAGGATTAAAGTAAACAGAATATGTAAACTGTCTGATTTATTTTTGTGTAAACATGAATTTTCTAACTGCCACAGGCCACATTTTTAAACAAAGTTTTTATAAATAAAGTGTAAAGAAAGGAGGGCTGAGCCCCGGTGGCGTAGTGGTTGTGCGCAGGACTGCGGCCCACTGGGACGGAGGTTCAATTCCAGCAGTGGGGCTGGGCCTCCTATTCCCACCACCGGAGAGCAGTGATGGCCAAAAAAAAAAAAAAGGTGTAAAGAAAGGAAGCCGTGCCCATTGTTTCCACAATGCAGGCTGCTGTCCTGCTACAAAAAGAGAGCTGAATAGCTGCAATACACATTGCCAGGCTCATAAAGCCCCAAATGTTTACGTTCTGACTCTTTACCAAAGAAGTTGGCCTACCTTTGCTCTAGAAGAAAGAGCTATGAAGACAAGATTCGATTACAGAAACATTGAAAACTTTGGGCATCTATTTATTTTGTATTAAGTAAAACATTATACTAACAGCTCACAGAAATAAAAATGTTAGAGAGCAAGGACCGTAGTCTATCCAGGCTTAAAGGACATAAGTTATTCATTAATAACAAGCAGATAAAATTTGCTAATACTTTCAAGTCAGGGCATTTCCTTAAGTCACAGAACTAGTAAGTGACAGGGAAATCTGACACTTCTAATGCGCTACTTCCTCCCACGTGTACAAACAAAAATTGTCATTTCAAATCAGAATGAGCTAATGCTGTTTTCTTATTGAAGAAATCAGTAAACAGCACACATCTTCCAGGTGTATCTTCAATGCAGTCATGTTAAGGCAAGACAAAAAAGATACTAAGTGTGTTACTCATTACCTTCCTCTTCAAAGACAAAACTATTTCATTTCGTATATTACTATAATGCCAATGTACAGGAGCCACAGAACTTAAAAGTGTATTTGCTACATTTAAAACATTTTTCCCCAGAGATTATTGGTAAACATCCTTTGTTGGGAAAGCATATCTAAAAATTCTCACCCCCTTGACTACACACACACACACACACACACGGAAATCAAAAGTCACCGAAGAGTCTAGATAATGAGTCCATTTCTTAATTCCTTTAGACAAGGTTCCTTGATCTTGGTGTCAGTAGTCTTACACTGGGAAATGGTGGACTGCTCAACAGCATCACTAGTCTCTCCAAAGTAAATGCCAGTGCAACTCGCCCTCTACTCGCTACTTGGCCTTAAGTCACAGCAATCAAAACTGTCCCCAGAGTTGCATCCCACTGCTTTAAAGAAACTAATGTAATGTTCTTGTTGTCATGTAGAACTAGTACGAAAATCTGTCCCCAAAACACCTTTATTGGGCACCTAAGAAAACAAATCACAAGAATCACTTCATGGTTAGAAGGAAATAACTACCTACTTTGATGAAAACATCTCTTTATTCTAAATCTATAGTTGACATCGATCATCTATTCTCAACTGTATGCTTCAGGGCTTGTCTGGAACAGCCTTAAGAGGTCATGAAAGCTTGACTTGAATACCTCTTGAGACAGAAAATAAGAATTCCACCCAGAAAACACTATTTATCAAAATAAAATACTTTTCTTTATACCAAGCCAAGCATATATTACCATAGAAGTTCTATCTCCTTGGCCTAATCAATCTATATACCTGAAGTCACACTGCTGCTATCTGTAATTATTGTTCCCTTGTGTCTCTAAAAGGGCAAGGTCAGTCTGAATTGTACATAAATAAAGGTATGAGCTGCATGGAGGTTTTCAAAATAAAATTTATTGTGTGGAATAGCTTTGATTTAATAAAAATTCGAGTAATTTAAAAATATTTTACTATTAAAATATGCTTGGAAAAAGATTTTCTAACATCAGAAAAACATAAACTAATAAAAAATTATTAAGTAATAGTATGCTGATATTGTTCAGTGAATCAAATTCTGTGAATAAACATTTCAATATCTAAGTACACTCTAAGTTCTGAACAAATAAAACAAATATCCTTCAATAATTTATTAAATCATAATTCTAACAAACTTTCTACTTAAGCCTTGAACTTCTCGAGACCCTTTTAATTCAATAACATATTACTTGTGATTAATGTCAAAGATAAACCAGTCTTACATTCAAATGAATTGGGGCAAGGACATTTTCTAATTGCATTTAGTCAGAATCAATATCTTTCCTTTGTTAAAAAACAAATCATTTTTCTGTAACTAGAGAACCTTTAACAAAGAATTACTAAATATGCACCCACAGCGATTACACAAACATATGACATGTAATGAATATATATATTTGGATGTTAACTTTTTCAAATCTTGCTAAAAGAAAAAAACCCTAAAAATTAAAAATTACTATTCTTTTTTGTTGTTGTTGTTGTTGTTTGGGGCATCCCTGTCCTCTGGTGAAAGTAGAAGGCCCAGCCTTGCTCCCGGAGAGCTGCTGCTAGATTTGAACTGCCAACCCCGTGGGCCGCAGTCCCGCACACAACCACTGCCCCACCAGGGCTCAGTCCCTAAAAATTACTATTCTTAAAGTAAAACTATTCAATTTAGAAGAAGTTAAAACTGAAGTTCAGGAAGAAAAGATATGTAACTTGCCTCAAACCTACTCTGGGTAAGAGCTGAGATACAAATGTAGCTCATTTGACTTCAAGGTCTATATCCAATTCTATTCTATAGGATGACACCAAATTTAAGAGACATAGTGTCATTTACAGTGCTATGAGATAACACTCTGAGGTAATTACAGTTCAGTTACCTTTAATAAACTAGTTTGGGAGAAAAGCAAAAACTTGAATCCTAAATAGCTAATCTAAACTAATATAATTTCCTTGTAGAACTTAACAGTAAAATAACAAGGTACCTGCCGCATACTACAAATAACCAATTTGACAAATGTCAGTCTTCTTCAAGAGGATTCCCCAGCCCAATCTGGTATTTACATTTCATTTTTGAAAGAAAAGAAAAATTGTGGCCCTACATGGTGAAATTTTCTTTTGGTGATTTGTGAAAATGGACACATGTAAGTTTATTAGGAAATAAGGGATGGAATGCAAGAACCAAAAACATCCCAATGCTAATATAATGACACACTTTGTTACACTCTTCTTCACTCACTCAATCATTCATCCAGTATTTGTTATGGGCGTCATGTATAAGGCAAAAACAAAGACAATGAGAATACTATGCACTTTCATTCCAAAAGAAAACAACACATTTGATAATAAATATGAAGGACAAAGAATTATAATTAAACAAAAAGCAAACAATTTATATCTGATGACTGCGGCAAAACACACCGGGTAAAAGACTCCTTACTTCTATTTCTGCAGATTCCACCCGGTTTTCAATTATTTCAATACATTGTCTCTTAGCTGGTGGTTCTTCACTTATAACAGTTTCTTCAGCTATGTCTGTCGCTGGTACTGTTAATACTAAAATAAAAAATATATATTCATATGTATATATATATATACACATTGCTTCATTTCCAATAGCTTCAGGAAAAAATTATTTGTGAGTATATGTTTTAAAACAATAGTCTCAAAAGACTGATTGGTTTTTAAAAAAATTTTTTTTGATTGATTGGCTTTTTTTTGGGGGGGGGCATCACTGCCCTCCGGTGGTGGGAGTAGGAGGCCCAGCCCCACTGCTGGAATTGAACCTCCGTCCCAGTGGGCCGCAGTCACGCGCACAACCACTACGCCACCGGGGCTCAGCCCCTGATTGGCTTTTAATGAGGAAATCATTATTTATCTTCCTCACCTCTTACTTTCATAAAATAATCTGATTGCTGAAAGCATGTACTTAATTTATTTCAATGTTGATAAGGCAAAATTCAAAACAGTATTTAACAATCAAACTTTAAGAGGTCTCACAGATAATCATTTTTATTTGTTCTTTTTGTTATTCTTATGTGCACTTATGGAAAAGAAACCATGAAAATACCAGAGTAAAGAAAAAAGTTTTGCTACTGGGATTGCAGTTCATGTAACACAAATATACAAATACTTTAAGATGTCTCTGCAAGCAGCTGGTGGCTTGGGAAGGTTCTCTCAGAAATATACTTATTTTAGTCTTGATGAGGTTCCAGTCCAAACAAAACATAACTGAATCTTCTAGGCCAGTTAAATTCAATGAAGAGAGGACAACTCAAAGGGCTGTCGTGACTTAGCTAAGTCCATGTGGAAAAGCACACCAGCCTGGGTGATCCAAGTTTCATACATAATAAAATCCAAATCTGGAAGAAGGAATTCTGAACACCCAGTTGCAGAAGGCTGTGGCTGACAATGAAAGCCCATAATCCATTCGCAGGATCTCCAATGTAAATTAACCACCCGGCAAAGGCCCACTGACAGCAGTCTGTGGGTGTGAGTGGCCTTGCTATCAGGAAGCACTGCGAAGTGGATTAGAGCAAATGTAGGTAGGTTAAAATGTCAACTCCTTATCATTTGATCTCTCTTTGGACACATTTTAAATTTGTTTCAGGTTTTAATATTTTATGCTCTCTTTTCTATTGAGGCTTTTCTTTTTCTTCTTTTGGGGGGTGGGGCATCACTGCCCTTTGTTGCATTTTTTCATTGCTGGGTTTTCTGTTTTTGTTTTGAAATGTTTTTCTGTATAGGAAATGCAAAACAAGTCAACCTATGAGGCAGTATCTAGATTTAAATTTTCTCAAGGCCCTGGTAGAGGAAGAGATTGCAGGAAATGGGGAGCCAACAACAATAAGCACAAGAAAGAAAAATATTCTAAAAATGATTGTGATGACTGCACAAATAGTAATATGATTGAACTATAGAATTGTATGGTCTGTGACTTATATGCCAATAAAACTTTCTTCTTTTTTAAAATAAAGGTTTTATTGACTGCTTTCCTGAATTCCAAAAGGGTATTCTTCTTAAGATTTATTAAAGGGCACAGAACAGAGAGGATGAAGCCCGTGAAGAAACATTAAAAAACCTGAAAAACTCGGGGCTTAGCCCTGGTGGCGTAGTGGTTGTGCACGGGACTGCAGCCCACTGGGACGGAGGTTCAATTCCAGCAGTGGGGCTGGGCCTCCTACTCCCACCACCGGAGAGCAGTGATGCCCCCCCCCCCAAAAAAAAAGAAAAACCTGAAAAACTCACTGGTGAAAAGGGCCAGGGGGTGAGCCCCGGTGGCGTAGTGGTTGTGCGCGGGATTGCGGCCCACTGGGTTGGAGGTTCAAATCCAGCAGCAAGGCTGGGCCTACTACTCCCACCACTAGAGGGCAGTGATGCCCCCCCCCCCAAAAAAAAAGGAAAGAAAAAGGGCCTGGAAAGTTGCGCAGAAGAATATTTTTCCCATTAAAATATACCGGCTCATTCTTCAAGGGTCACAATAATTGTCCAATAAGAATTGCCTTGGCAATAATGGTGCAAAATATGAAAATAAAAATAATTTATAAATTATCAAGGGTTCATATGGGTGGGAGGGTAGGCGAGGGAGGGAGGGATAAAAAAGAATAGCTGATACCAAGGGCTCAGGTATAAAGAAAACGTTTTGGAAATGACGGTGGCAACTTAAGTACAAAAGTGATGTTGTATAAGATGTTGTTATAAGAGCTGTAAGAGCCTCCATTAAAATTATTTCTTCCATTTTTTTAAAAAAGGAAAACTCGTAATGAACAAAAAATACAGAGTACAAATCTTAGCAATAAATGTACTCTATTAATCTAACAATAAATATGAAAGAAAGAAAAAAAAAGAATTGGATTGACAAACCTTACCCCATCCAACCTACAGCCCTGATCTTGACCCCTTTAAGCTACTTTTTGTTACAAAATTCAAAGAACATTTTAAAAGAGCACAAGTAGAGTCTCTGGAGGCTGCTACAACTATCACTGTGACATGGTGTAAACCAAGAGCACAGAATTTCTCAAGGAAGGAATAGAGAGATGGAGGCACAGCCTTCAGAGTATGTGGTCAAAAGTCACATTCATCAAGGTTCTATGACTGTGTAGCAATACTTTTGGACTTACCCCAGCAGTCTCCTTTTCCTCCCTTTTGTATACAAAAAATAGCATATAGGGCTGAGCATCGGTGGCATAAGTGGTTGAGTGCGGGGTTTGGCGGTTCAAATCCAGCAGCGGCTCTCAGAAGCAGCACTGGGTAGCTCCCATGATGACCAGAGGCAGTGATGCCCCCTAGCCCCCCCAAAAAATAGCATATATACCCAGATACACTGCTCTGAATCCTGCTTTCGCACTCCACTTCTACTGGATATCCTTATATATCAGAACATAGAGAACTTCTCTTTGTTTAGTTGTGTAATATTCCATTTTGTGACTACCATCCTGGAGACTACCTATTCATTTCCTTTGCTGGTAACAACTGAGTTTTGGATTTTATATACATGGGTATACAATTTTTGTTATATTAATATAATTCTAGCTTTTTATATATAATTATATAAGTATAATATAAATATTATACAGATATAAAGATACAAGGGGGCTTTAAAAAGTTAACAGAAAGATGGAATAAATTCACTGTGTGCTATTACAATTGTTTTGTGACCTTTTTGGGAGGGGCATTACTGCCCTCTGGTGGTCGTGGGAGATACCCAGCCTTGCTCCCGGAGAGCTGCTGCTGGATTTGAACCGCCAAGTCAACGGGCCGCAGTCCCGCACTCAACCACTACGCCACCGGGGCTCAGTCCTGTTTTGTGACCTGTTTAAGATTTTTTTCTAAACTTTAAAAATTCTCTTACTAGGGCTAAGCCCTGGTGGCATAGTGGTTTAATGCGGGACTGCGGCCCACAGGGTTGGTGGTTCAAATCCAGCAGCAGCTCTCTGGGAGCAAGGCTGGGCCTCCTACTCCCACCAGTGGGCTGTGATGCCCACAAAAAAAAAATTCTCTTACTATTAAAAAAAAGGAGTTGAGTATAATGACTTAATCACACAGTTAAGCTTTTAAAAGATTTTTTAAAAAGTTAAAACAAAACACAAATTGACTGCCATCGAGTTACTGCTGACTTGTAGGCAGCCCCTGTGAGGTTCTGAGCAGGAAGTCCAGTCTTTCTCCAGAGGCACTGCTGGTGGATTCCAACTGCTGACCATGTGGGTCACAGCTCAACTCAAAACCACACCACCACCACGGCTCTTCCATTAAAAGGTAAAGTGTCATTTGTACAGTGTCATTTTAAACATCAGGATGGAAAAGCAAGGTTTTCTTTTCTTTTCTTTTTTTAAACTTATCAAGTGTAGCTGGAACAGACTTGGCTCCACTTCAAAAAAGGTAAAATAGAATCTCTTCTGTGCTTTGGCAAATTGTCACTCCTTTTAAGTCTGGAACAGCTTCCAACTTTTGTCCTTTGCATTTTCGAAGTCATGAATTTTCATTGAAAGTTTCTTAAAAAGAAACTATGGGGGGCTTAAATTACTTCTGAGATACCACCATTCTTGTCAAAATCATTTTCTACATTTAAATAGATGTGTTCACTAAGTCGCTCTAGCTTCTCAGTTTTCTAAAAGGCAGATGTTTAAACATTCCAATAGTCTCAGCTAACTCTCTTTTTTTCAGTATACTATTTTTTATTCTCAGGTCCCTCTTTGCAAACTGCTTGTATAGACCTTGTGATTCACTTTAAAAGAGCATGTTTTTATTTTTCCAGTGTTAGGGAAGGTTGATAATGTCACAGTGATCTCTTTGCAAATAAGGCCAACAAAGAAGCATAATCAGATTTTCAGTATAGAAAGACCACTCTAGTTACAATATAGATGATACTTTGACAGGGGAAACGAATCATCAGGTATTTTGTCTATTAACTTTGTTTCATTCATAATTTACTCCTAGCATTGTCACTTTTCTTTGTGTTTATACCTGTGGTGGTCAATTCCTCTTTAGTTATCCACTTTTCTCAAACATAACATTTATAAAAATGTTTCTCATCTGGCGGCAAGGAAGCAATGCATCTCCATGCTTGGATGTCTGTGCATGAGCACACAGTGGTCTCTCAGACTTTGAAATAAGGCAATGGCTAGTAACAGATCATAATGTGCATTTCTTACTTACAGAGAAGTGTGTAGGCTGTAAAGCTCTCAGAAAGTTTGTGCTTCATGCAATTCTCACAGCTACTAAACCATGGTAGGCAGAGTAACAGTGAGCTATTTCATCAAAATATTCCATTATCTTTTGGTTCCTTTTCCTACGTGCTTTCTGAAGTTCCTTGTATGTGTATGCTTCAACCTATGGAGATTAATCCTTTCCTTATTCCAAGTATCCTTTGTTTTCATTTTCTGAAATTGCATAGGGTGTTTTATTCACCACACAGAAAACTATTTTTATATGGATGAACTTATTAAACCTTTTATGTTTACTGGATTTCTGCACCATGGTTTAAAGGTCATTCCCAGGTCAAGATGTTGAATCTGTCAATGTTTCTCTTCCAACACCTTACACTGAGTTTTATTGATGATATTTAAATGTTTGTATCATTTGAAGTCTTATTAGATGATCCAGATTTGTGGGGGCGGGGGGAGCAGAGAAGAGAGGAAGGGGGAACTAATCACAATATTGGACACATAACCATACATACCAGAGGGGGACAAACAACAGAAATCATGGGGGAAGGGAGACAGTAGTTGGTGTAAGATATGACAATAATAATCATTGATCATGTATTAGGGGTCATGAGGGTGGGAGGAAAGAGGATAAGGGGAGCTGATATCAAGTGCTCAAATAGAAAGTAAATGTTTACAAAATAATGATGGCAACATATGAATTAATATGCTTGATAAAATTGATTAATTAATTGTCATAAGAGCTATAAGAGCCCCCAATAAAATGTTCTTTTATATTTTTATTTTTGGGTTGTTTATTTTGGGGGAGGGCATCACTGCCCTCTGGTGGTCATGGGAGCTACCCAGCCTTGCTCCTGGAGAGCTGCCATTGGATTTGAACCACCAACTCTGTGGGCCATAGTCCCACACTCAACCACTACACCACTGGGGCTCAGCCCTAAAATATTTAAAAAAAAAAAAAAAGTAGATTCAGTAATCTACATGGTTTTCCCAATGCCCTGACATCATTTATTAAGAAGATCATCTTTTTCTCAGTGATACAGTCTTTATTATAATCTATCTGTCCACAGTATCTTATTTCTAACTCAAAATCTGGTTCATTGAACTGCTTTTGGTCTGTATGCACCTGTCAGCTGCTGCTGTTTGCCACCGTTGAGTTGACAGTGCCAAGGGGCATTTGGGGCTGTGATCTTTATGAGAGTGGTCTGACAGGGTTTTCTTCTGTGGAGTGGCTTTTTGGGTTCAAATCACAAACTTTACATCAGCAGCTAGTGGCAAATTGCTTATGCCACCAGGTTCCTCATATGTCAGTTACACATTTGATGAAGGATGCTTTAAAAGTTTATTTTAAAACCCAATAGAGCCCTCTAATTGATCTTCTTTTCTAAGCTTCCCGTTGTCCTCTGCTGGCCCTTCACCACCAAATCAAACTTCAGAATCCATTTGTAAAGTGAAGAAAAATTGACAGTTTCATGATAATGACATCTTCCCATCAAAAAACATAGGCTGTTTCCCTTTGGTTCATCAGTGAAATTTGAATTTTTCTACAATGTCAGGTTTTGAAAACGATACTCATTTGATATAAATATGAGGGTTCAAGTGTTTGTAGAAAAAGTGAATCAAGAGAATAGAATTTTCCCAGGAAATTTTTGAAGTTCCTTTGTACTTTGAGCATTTTCTTCTTTTTGTTCTGTTTTGTTTTGTTTTTGTGGTATCACTGCCCCGGTGGGAGTAGGAAGCCCAGACTTGCTGCTGGATTTGAACTGTCAACCGTGTAGGCCACAGTCCTGCACACAACCACTAGGCCGCCAGGGCTCAGTCGCATTTTCTTCTTTAAGGAATTATTTCCTTAAAGTTTTGTGGAAGTGCCTGGGCCTGAAATCTTAGACGAACTATCAACAGAAGATTTCTGCAGAACAACAGAAGCGTATACAAGGCACAGGTCAAAAGGGTTCCCTCCCCTGTTGCTATAGCTACACATTCTTCTTGAACCAAGGTTATCTCCATCTTGCCAAGTCAGCTCCACTGCTCAAAACTGAGCTCCCATTTCCAGAGAGAAGAATTCTATTTCCAGCTCTTCCAG
Source organism: Nesogale talazaci (assembly GCA_004026705.1). Taxonomy (NCBI): domain Eukaryota; kingdom Metazoa; phylum Chordata; class Mammalia; order Afrosoricida; family Tenrecidae; genus Nesogale; species Nesogale talazaci. The sequence continues at coordinate 1,886 of PVJH01019955.1, read as the reverse complement.
AATTCCTTCAAAGGCCACAAAGACACAAACTGTACGCAGTACCTATGTGTGTGTGTGTACATACACCAATTAGGAAATGACAGGATTTATTGGTGATTTCTTTAGCCCAGCACCTTTTTTTTCCTTAATATGTACCATCGTGTTTTTCATGACAGCCTCCTTGGCCTGCCTATCATGGTCTTAGACATATAGTCTAAGAAATTCTTGCCTAATGATGATTTGTGTTTCACTTGTGGCAACATTTAACTAATTTTCTCACAATACTTTATGATCAGTTTTTCTCTTTTCAGCTGGTATGCACTGACGGGATCATATAATAGGATAGGTTAAAATTAATATTAGTGCCAGCAAAATAAAATTTGATAATTAAGTTTATTGTACATGGTTACAGTGATATAACTTTTTGGGGGGGGGGGGGCGGGGGCGCGCATCACTGTCTCTGGTGGTCGTGGGCGATACCCGGTGCTGCTCCTGAGAGCTGCCCCTGGATTTGAACCACCAAGCCCTCGGGCTGCAGTCCCGCACTCAACCTCTTACGCCACCGGGGCTCAGCCCACAGTGATATAACTTAAAGCAAAAATAAATGATTTCAAGAACTGCCCCTGGATTTGAACCACCAAGCCCTCGGGCTGCAGTCCCACACTCAACCTCTTACGCCACCGGGGCTCAGCCCACAGTGATATAACTTAAAGCAAAAATAAATGATTTCAAGAACTGCCCCTGGATTTGAACCACCAAGCCCTCGGGCTGCAGTCCCACACTCAACCTCTTACGCCACCGGGGCTCAGCCCACAGTGATATAACTTAAAGCAAAAATAAATGATTTCAAAAACATACCACAATTTCCTACATGAGTGTATAGAAGTAAGAATTGAAAATAAATACAAGCTTTACATAAGTCTGTCTAATACTAACCTTGTTGTCCATCTGGCATGGTCACAATGATGGGCTGACCTATTCCACTGGTGGGGATGGAGTGCAAATTTCCAAGTTGAATGCCATCTGTAACTATTGTGATGACTTGCTGACCCCCTGAACTAACGACTTGCTGAATTGCACCATCCACAGATTCTGCAGTAACTACTTCCTCCGTGGCCACTACTGGGGGAAAAAAATATATGTGAAAATCAGTGAACAAAAAAAAGTATGAGTAAAACCTTATTTTTCTTTTTTCCTGCTACCTTTACTTCCTCTAATTCTTTCTTACACATTTCCATGGTTCTTAAATTCAGTCCCCAAAAGTGCTGCAGCTGTCTAGTCAACAGCTATCAATCCCCATTCATAGGAAGTCAGTTCCCACGTATTGGAAATACCACACTTAATCCTAGCCAAAAGGCCGAGAAGTGATCGTATTAGAAATACCTTTGAATTATCTCTTAGTGGTACTTTAAAAATGCTTTCTAGATATAATATCTACCTCCCAATGCATGTTAAGTAAATAATTTCCCTTTTATTTAGTTACATAAAACATAAAATCCTCTAACATATTTAATCATATAAAGTACAAAATAAAGTCACATATAAGCAAAGATTATACCTGACTAATAAAACTCCACCATCCAAGAAAATCTTATATGTCATCATACTCCTTTTACATATGAATCTACATATGAATGTATATATTTGAAGTAGACCACAAAACATTCTCTTTTGGAATTAAGTGATCAAAGGTTGCCTTGAAGATAAGTGGCATATAGATCTGACATAAGTATGACCGTGACCAATATAACACATAAGCATTTGTAAAACTTAAACCTCAAAATATGCTCTTAATAATTGATGAGAGGCTTAGAGATGAGTGTGGTAGTTTGAAAGTTTATTTCTGGCTTTGCCTAAGTAAAGTGAATCACAAATTAATATTGCTAAAATCAATCATCACAGGCAAT